>BMAV01024578.1:328733-342362 GCA_019973955.1 Trichonephila inaurata madagascariensis
GGCCACACCAACCTTTCTAACAGCTGTACCTGTGGTTTGGAACGCTTTCCAAGCGCGCGAAACGACACTTTTGTTGATTCCGAACTCTGCAGCTACACTGGTGACAGTACGCCTCTCCTCCAGGTTTCCGATCATTTTTCCACGTGTGAAGTCGTCCAGGTGATTTCTTCTAGCCATATTTCATGAACTGACTCACTGGTACTTGCAGAGAATATGGTGAATTGCGTCTCCGTCCTTCATTTCATTTTACTGTTGAGCAGCGCGCGCCGACATCACACGTTTTGCGTACGCTCACATCGCTTCTGACGTTATGTTCCTGATATTTGCATACGCATGTCGTTTCTACTGACTTACGTGTTCCCACTACTGATCTCCAGACCTCCTTTTCTGCAATTTCATGGCTATCTGCTAAATTTTTACATTATTGCTTAAGTTTTGCACACCAGTGTATATCAAGGTTCAACAAAAAAGTAAACTGACATTTAACGTACACAATAGAAAATAAGAAACATTAAATGAAATACCAGAATCAAAATACTACTAAATACAAATATATAACTGGAAATTACAAAAGAGTTAAATCAAATACACATGCAACAATAATTTCTGTCGGTAAGCCAGTCAAATATTTAAATATGCATGTAAATACGAGTTTTTTTTAAAGAGATGTTTATAAATTTAAAAGGTAAACACTAACTATTTTTAGCAGATATAATTTTTAACTGTATATAATAGCAGAATTTTGAAGAACTGCAATTTGCTGAACGCTGCTTTAAGCGAAATATTCTGTTTTTTATGTGTGCACATTTGTCGCCCTTAACGTAGTAATTAATGTTTCCGATTTCCCGGGTGCCCCCCCCCCTTTCCGGAAATACATCAAAGTTTCAATAAATTTAAAAACAAGTTATTTTTAAATAATATCAATAATTATTATACAAAATAAGGAAAATACATACCGTTTTTTTCTTCAATTTTTGATTTAGCTTCGACTCATAAATTTTCAGATTTTTAAACGTTTGTAAGTACATTTTATTAATAATGTATGTCATGAAACAATTAATAAAACTGAAAACGGTTTAAAATAATAAATAGTGTATCAAATGTATTTTCCTCCGTGCTCACTGCAAATTTAGTATAATTTTGTGGGGCAGACAGAAATTTTAAATTCTACCTTTGAACTTCAATGAAATCTCCCAAATGTTTTGATAAATAATTTTCAAATGTAGTTAGTAACAAAATCCGTAGAAAAAAGTAGTTCGAAGGAATAAATAATTATTCTGAAGAAAGAAATTATTACTAATTCGAATACAAAAGAATTTACTTATTTAATAATAAATAAATATGCCACACACACACACTATCTTTATTTTGCAGATGCTGTTACCACCTTGATTTTTTTTTTATTTTCAACTTTATCAAGTACATAGAGGAACAATCTTCCCCAAATTCAAAAATATATATATTTTTTAATGAAATTGATCTCTTTTAGGAATAAAGGCAAGAATTGTTAGCGGCATAGAAAAAAATATTACAACTAAAAATCTCGAGGAAAAAAAAATTCACATCAAAAATTAATGTTTCTTTTACTGACTCACATGAGTTTGAAATTTAATCATTTGAAGATGAATCAGTTATTCCTGTAATGTTGCTACTAAGAGATAACTATTAATATACTATACAAATACTTGAAAATTTACTTGCTGTTGAAGTAACAATTACGTACGTTAAAAATATTAATTATTATATTGAATAGATTTTTTACTTGTATAACCGATTTCTTGTTTATGGAGTTGCTGTACTAATGTTGCATAAATATAAATAAATATTAATGTAAGAATCTGACACGAAAGTTTGGTTAAGAAAAATAATGAATAAAAAAAGTTGCGAGATTGCTTAGAAATAATCTCCCTAAAACAGTTTGGTGGTTCATACCCTCCTTCAAATTAGTAATTCAATGAAATAGCTCACATTAAAGACAAGTAATCGAAAGTTTTTAAAAAAAATTAAATATATATATGTATATATATATTTTTTACTTATACCATAAAATCCGACGTGTAACGCGCACTTTCAACACAAAGAACAAGAACGAACTTTAAAGGTGAGAGTTATACGACGAATATAAAAAATAGCAAAAAAAAAAAAAAAAATGACGATAAAAAAAAAAAAATTAGACTTCTACTTAGATCGAAATACTGCTTATTTAAAAGAAATGACATACTTAATGAAAATAAAGGGTTGTGGTTCTAGAAGTATAATATTTTTTCAAAAACCTAAGATAATACCTCGAATAAACGATTTCAAAACATAATAGCATTGTATACGTACCTTTCAAGTTCCTTCGTAAAAAAGGGGGTGAGCGTTATACGGCGAATATGCCTAAAAACTAAAGATTGCAGCTTGAAAGTATAGGTGCTTGTTATACCAATGCTGTCTTGATTATCAAGGCTGCCTTGAATCACATGATCAAAACAAATCACATGACCAAAGGAGGGACGATTTTCCCCGCGTTTGACCATCACTTCACCAATTTTCCATTAAAGCTTGTGATATAGAGCTTTACCTTACCACATGCTGTGACATAGCCTTCCTGTGATGACTATGTCGTTCCGGTTCCGCGTAAGCTAGAGGTGTGGGATTATCAAAAGGATGAGACATAGTAGTTCTTAATACAACTTTTATTAAGAATAACTTATATTACTTAATTCTAATTTGACAACTTTATTTAAAGTGAGAGTTAACACCCAATTAAACCTTGTATTTAAGTCAGATCACGCAACTAGATCCTTTATCTTAATTATAATAAATAAACCGATTCATCTAACTACCTATACCAAATATTACCTTTTGCAGATCTCCTTCCTTCACCTATAGAGAGATATCTATAAATTCACTTTATATACGACGATTCCAACTTCTTTATATTGGACTTCTATTCCTTCCAAAGCTATCGGACTGCTAACTCTTGATCTGAAAGATTCCACACTAAGCTATCTCTAAACTTGCCGCGCTATATCTTATCATCAAAGCTTCTATCCTTTTAAAGTATATCTCATTTACATGTTACATTCGTTTATCTTCTTGGTATTGGGTTGGAAAGGTTTTGCCATTAATCGTGGCCGTCAAAGAACATAGGAGTTATGTTAGCAGAAGGACGCGAGAGACGTCACAATGCTTTTATATATGAAATGTAGTGAACATAACATCAGCGATACCATTGGATATAAAGAAAGGTAGGATATTTATATTATTGTATAACTTAATTCTTGAGTCATTATTGAATTTATTTTTAGTTTTGAAGATAACTGAGTATAATAAACTGATACATTTATGCCAACATCACTCGTTATTTGTAAACTAAGATCTGTTATTCTATAAGAGAAATTGGTGTTTAAATTTATATATTTTTTTAATCGATCAAATCCTTATCTTAAAAATATTAAAAGTTTTATTAATAACATTACCTAAAACTTCACATATTTTATAGCAATGCCTCGTTATTGTTATGTACCCAACTGTACATCAAATAAATTACATATCCTTACATTTTCCCGGCTTTCCATTCTATTTGAATGAGATAACATATTGATTAACATATTTCAGTGAATTGCTAAATATTCTTAATACGGTTAATGTTTTTGAAGAAATCTGCTTTATTAATTCTGTTCATGTTATGGCTATTCAATCTTAAGAAAAGTATATTGAAATTTATAATACAGGAAAAATTTTGCAAGCTGAAAAATAAGTGCGCGTTTAAAGTGTGCTATCTCTTTGCACTCAGATAAATATGGTACTATTTCACTGAAAAATTTAATTTCAAATTATTCAGGAGATATATTTAATGTTAAAGTAGATATTAAGGATTTCAACGAAGTATTAAACATTCCAAATAAATTAGAGGATATCTCAATAGAAGAGTATAAAATTTTAATGTACATTACGAGTTATGCGTGCATAATATAAAATTCGGATGCTCCGATTGCAAATGTATATTTCGTTCAAATAAAGCGATCAATTTTGATTCAGAAAATGCAGGACAAAACATTTGAGACTTCTGGATAGAAGAGATTTAAAAATGCCCACACAAATATTGCTATGAAAGTCATTTCAACGCAACATCTCATTTTTAATTTGTTAATATCGAAAACATTCGAATCAAGATTTATTAAAAGTTAATTGCCAATTATCTGTTTACAAGCACAACAGAAGCATATTTGGAATTACATGAGTTGCAGAATGTCTCTCATTCGTTTCATTCATCTTGTGTAAAGTGTAACACACCTGTATTTTCATATTTTTAAAAAAGCGCAATGAAAAAATTTTAACAGTGAAGGATAATCGAAAAATAAAGAAATTTAAGGCCAATTAGATCAATATTGCTTTTTATATTTTACTGTTTTATTTATTTAAATATTCAATCATTGATTGGTATATTCTTCAATATACATGTACTTCCTTATACTTCATTTTTTTTATTCAAAATAGATTTTATGAACATGTTTAAAATAGTTCACATAACTATTACTTACAGAAAAATTCTATTTATTTACATTATTCGCTTAAATCATTTTCATGAAGATTTTAGCATTCGAAGGATGTTAAATGTAAAATACTATTTTTTTTTAATTTAAAAAATTTTGTTTGATATTTAAATATTTTTACCTAGGCATAATATTTATTTGTAACGCATAAAAAATAATGTAAAAATTGGTTTGAATAATATCAGTACAAATACAAGTGATTCAAAACTTGAAAGTAATCAGTACATTGTTTCATTAAGGATATATTCTATATTATAGTTGTTTTTTTTTTTTTTTTTTTTTTTTTTTTTTGTCAGATTTATAGGTAAAGTATTTTTTTCTAATGTATATATTTTTCCTGACGCATAATCTAGAATCTATTTTTGCTGTATAATTACTGTGGAATCTAAAACTGTTTTTGTCATTTCTATATTTGTATATATTTTTACATGCATTTTACATTCTTTATTTGTATATATTTTTGCATGAATTTTGCATTTGTATATATTTCTGCATACATTTAACCTTTATTATGATTCATTGATTACAGCAAAATGTTGCTAAATTCACATGTTTTTTTTTATTAATATGTCTCTAATGCTTTACTTTTCATATTTTCTTTGCAAGTAAATGTTGCTTTTGTTTTTTTTTATCTGATTAAAAATATTTTATATTGAGTCAGTTTTTACTTGGATGTTTCTTACATTGTTATGAGCCTTTTACGAGATATTTCCCCCTTTACCTGGAAAATATAAGACATCTTTCTAACGTATTAATACATAACTTTCATCTGAAAATATTGTAAATGAGAATTATAAAAAATAATCAATATAAATGTGGAAATATTAGTCTACGACCTGAAAAGAAATAAATATCGTAAGCTTTATATTCCTGACAGCCCCTGCGACCAGCAAAGCATTCCCTCCTTTCGTGACGTCATCGAAACTCTGTCGTGGCCTGGTCCTTCAAGGTGACCTTGGTTATACACCGGATTTTATGGTAAGCTATCCACATAAACTGATTTGACAAAACATTGTGCAAGGTCTTACTATTTCCCATGACAAGCTGAAAAAATTCTCGACTCTTCGTGGGTGTTACTTTTCTCTTGTTGCACGCTTACCTCACAGATGGGGGGATGAAAATTCCTCTGTCTAGGAAATTTCGTGTGAACGATGGTAAATTGCCTCAGCAGGGGCAGCTAAAATTAATAGCCGAGGTTGAAATCCCTAGTCCAGTAAAAAATAGCTATTTCATGGATTATTTAAGCCCCGTGCCATTTCCGGGAATACAAAAAGTACTGAAATCTGACGATTTCCCGGAATCCCCTTTATATCAGTGCAGTGAAAATCTTGTCAAGCATGTCTAGTTGTATCCCGATGTTTTTATTTTTATTTATTTATTATTGCTTTTTTTTTAGATATAATCGTTACAAATTTTACTAGCAATGGTCGACTTTTCAATTCAGTCTAAAACAAAATAAGTATCTAATATGTAAATAATAATATTTTAGAAAATAATTTTATGCAGATTTTTTCGTAACAAAGAAAGTATTTTTCAAATTCGGTCCAAATACCGTCCCTAAAATTTGCCGCTCCGGACATGCATCCGGTTTGTCCGGCCCTAGAGCCACCCCTGAACTCACGCTTTACATCTGACCCCTTCTTCCTACCATATTGCGACTCATTTGATCTTCGTTGTACGCTTTCCCAACTACTCGTTTCTTGACGTGAACTATTGCTATCCGAACTACCTGTTCCTATTTCAATCTCGTCACATTTCCTATGACGATATATTCTCCCATGATCGACATTGACCGTTGACCTTTTTCCCGTCCGCCATATGATGACATTATTCTTTCTTGCTTCTAACACCCTATGCGGACCTTCAAATTTTGGTGTGAACTTTGCAACAATTTTTTTTTGTTCCTGAACTTAAAGGGTGCGTTTCTAACAAGACCTAGTCATTCACCTTAATTTGTACATCACGCCTGCGTCTATTATAATACTTCTCCCATTTTTCATGTTTAGTTTTTGTGTTTCGTCTAACTTCATCAAGCAATTTTTCAATATATCCTACTGCGAACTCAGTTCCGTCCGAAACCATAACTAATTTTTGAAATGGGGTAATCAACTTTCGACCCAAAAATAATTCCGCAGGGGTTTTTCCCGTCGTTTCATTCACTGCTGTACGAATAGCATAAGCAAACTCACGTAAGAATTGGTCCCATGTATGATGTTGATCATTTACATAATTTGCAATCATTTGCACAAGATCGCGATTCACACGTTCGGTTCTATTTGCCTGAGGCCTATATATAACAGTCTTCGCATGCCTTATGCCTAATCTTTCACATAAATGTTCAAAAATTTTGGATATAAATTGGGAACCGTTATCACTTATTAATTTTATTGGAGCTCCAAAATGCGATATAAAATTATCAAAAAAAGTATCCGCTATTATACGAGGCCTTTTTAAGAGGTATGATTTCAGCCCATTTGCTGAAATGATTGGTAATTACTAATTCATATCGATTACGTCTCACTCTCGATGTAGGGTACGGAACTAACAAATCTAAAGTAACTATCTCATTTGGATAATTTGATACAATCGGATTTAATCGACCAGCTGGTAACGCGTTTTTATAATTATTTACTTGGCACATATGGCATGTAGAGACATATTGATCAATAAATTCTCTCATATACGGGAAATAACAAACGTCTCTTATTTTATGATAAGTCTTAAAACGACCAAAATGACCCGCTATGGGCTTGTCGTGAAATTCTCTCATTATTTCATTCCTTAAAGACTTTGGAATAAATACTCGCATTTCACCTAGTGAAGTGGCATATTTTGCATAAAATAACAAGCCCTCGATAATTTTGAAGTCTTTGGACCAATTCTCACATATCGTCGCATTAACTCAGCTACCATCCGGGTTTTCTAAATATCTATAGATATGGCCTAACTCTGGATCATTCTTTTGCTCTGTTATTAACTGTTTTCGTGATGTATGTACCAAATCTCTGATTATTGCACAATTAATTTGCTCTCCCATTATACTTTCAACCAGGTTTCTGCATAAAACGTCCGCCACCGCATTTTGAGTGCAAGGCCTATGTTCCCATTCTATATTAAATTCTGCTAATTTGAGTGCCCATCTGATCAACCTACTCGACAAATTTTTCCCATGAGTTAAACGTATTAAAGAAGCGTGATCAGTAATAACTTTAATTGGCAGTGACCCTAAATATGTTCTAAATTTATTCAGCGCCCAAACTACTGCTAAACATTCTCTCTCGGTTACTGTGTAATTCCTCTCCGCGTTGCTAAGTGTGCGCGAAGCAAATACAACTGGTCTCTGTTCCTGATTTAGAACCGCTCCCACACCTATTGAACTTACATCTGTAAATAACTCGAAAGGCCTATTGAAATCCGGCAATTTTAAAACTCGCGCCTTTGTTATGGCCGCCTTGAGCACGTCGAATGCCTTCTGCGCCTCAATTGACCAGAAATTTTTTTTAAATTTTCGTTTAAGATTATTAAGGGGTTCAGAAAGATCAGAAAAATTTTTAATGAATATCGTGTACCACTGGGACATATCCAAAAACTTGGATAGCTCCTTGGAATTACGCGGTGTTTTCATCTCAAGTATGGCTCGAACCTTTGTCTCATCCGTTTTGATTCCTTCTTTACTAATAATCAATCCTAAATACTTCAATTCATCACAACCAAATCTACTTTTTTCTTTATTTAATGTCACAATCCTGCATCTTGCAATAACATAAAAACCTCCCTTAAATGCTCAACATGTTGAGTGAATGATGGAGACGAGTTAATTACGTCATCCATGTATACATTCACAAACCTCCCTATCACCAGTTTCAATATAATTTCTATCACTTTCTGATAATTGGGAGCCGCCCCTGATAAGCCAAATGGCATACGCCAAAATGCGTAGGTGTCACTTTTTACTACGAATACGGTTTTAACAATATTACTGGGGTTTACTGCCATTTGAAAGTACCCACTTCTTAGATCAAGAGATGACATTATTGTCGTATAGGGGATATTCTTTATTAAATCATCTTTTAACGGTAAGGGATACTTCGTGATTGAATTAAGTTTCAGCCAACCGCAACTCTATATGCTTCTGGATTATCCGATGGTAACCCATTTTTTTTTTACATAACACAACAGGTGACGCTTACGTGTGATGAATTGGAACTATGGTTCCTTCTTTCAACATTTTCTCAATATGAAAATCGAGTATCTCTTGCTTTTGCCGATTATACCTGTACGGCTTGGAAACAACCGGTGGACTATCTCCCGTATTAATTTCATGGTATAAAATATGAGTAAGACCTGATTTATCTGAGAACAATCCCTTAAAACTACTAAACCAATTTTGTAACTCCTGTTTTTTCTTATCCTCCAACTTTGTCTTAGATAGATCTATTTCTACATTTTCTTCCTCAATTGTGTTAACCACCTTATCCATTTGCGAATTGGGAATCTTTAACAATTTTCGATCAAAGTCTAAAACAATCTTTGATCCACTTATGAAATCTACCCCAATAATACATGGGTATTCCAAATCTGTCAACACATGAAACAACCAAGGCTTTTCAAACTCCCTAATTCGAATATTCAATTCTATAATTCCTACATTTTGACATTTCGCTCCCTGTGCCGTAATCACATGTGCACGTTATTTTTTTACTTGTTTATAAAAAAATATTTTCTATATATTTCCTCAGATATAAATGATTTCTCCGCTCCAGTGTCCCATAACGCTTTCATAAATGTTTCATTTAATAAAATAGGAACATATGGAAGTTCCAGTGGAGACATTCATATCGCAGAAAGTTTAATCGATATATCCACTGCCGAGTTCTTTTGATTACTTTGAACATCATTAACTTTCAAAACATTCAATCGTGCCCTTTGTATCCTATCGCCTCGACTGAAATTCTCACTCGAACCCCTATTTCTGCAGTCCCCTCTATTAAAATCATCATTTCGATCTTTTTTTCTAAATTGGTATCCCCTATCGTTGAATCTGCGGTCATCGTTCTGAAATCTATTCCTGCTTTCGAACCACTGTTTTCCTTGACGGCCATTTTCGTAGTTACCCCTATAATAATTTCTGCCATTATTTGGTTTACGCCCAACTTCTGAATTTCTCCAATTTCTGCGATTATCGCCAACATTAGACATCCAATGCTCATTCCAACCTCGTCTTTCCACATTATCACCTTTCTGCGAACCCCGCGTTGATTTGCAAGAATACCTCTCTTCAAATTTAGCTAAGATCTCCAAAAGGTGTACCGTGTTTTGTGGATTTTGAACCTCCACATAGTCTTGCACTTGTGGTTCGAGTCTAACAACAATGTGATCTACCAAGTTCGCCTGCGACATCCCTAGTTCTAGTTTTTGATGCAACTTTAATAAATCGTTAATAAAATCCGTAGGTTCCTGGTTCCTTCCCTGTTGAGACGCGTAAAACCTGGTCTCCAAATCTTTCTTATTCCTTATGGCAGGGGATGCTTTTGATAATTCTGCTTTTAGCTGCTCGAAATCCGTGGCGGTATCCTGCACTAACACCGATCCGAATATCTGACACCAATCTCGGGCCCTACCCCAGAGATTACCTTTCAAATAAGTACGTGCTAAATCACTAGGTATTTCTAGTAGTTTTATTTGATTGTCTATGGCCTCCAAAAAGTCGGTCACTTTTTCCGACCCGGAGAAGCACACTTCTAGTAAAAAACCAAACCCACTCGAGCTTCCTACCCCGGGGTCATATAAATTAAATTTCGTTGGGCGCCACTGTGATACCGCCCCTCTTTGGTGACCGTATCTTTGATTGTCAGCGTGAGCTAGAGATGTAGGGTTTGTAAAAGGAATAGACATTTTAAATTCTTAATATGACTTTATTAAGAATAGAACTTCAATGTCTAACAATTTAAATAAATTTAAATGAGTGAGAATCTATAATGAACAACACATACAATGATAGTTAAACCGAGTCGCGTAACTTAGACCACTTTCTCTAAATAATTATTTAATCCGCCTACTCTCACTTCTAATAATATTACAATCTCAATATCAAATAATCAGTCCTACCTTAATCCAAACTTAGATTCGATCTTTTTATGAGGAAACGTCTGGGCGCGCGTGCAATGGTATGCACCTTGTAGTAATGGCTGGGTTTCCAGGTAACTTTACGATAGGCTGTCAAGTCCCTCTAGTCTCTTTCAAACACAACATTCCCCAAATTGCCATCTCGCTTACTGAAACTTCTGTTCTTTTAAAAGTTATCTTGTTTGCATTTCTTGTTCACATTTCGCTTCTTGGGTTTTGGTTGGAAAAGAGTTGCCATTAATCTTGGCCACCAAAGAACCCAGAGGTAATGTTAAGGAAAAGACGCGTGAGTCCGTCACAAAGTAATATTTAACATACATTATTTTATAATTAGAACACATGGAGACACGAGACAACTCCACTGGGGATGAATGAGAACATCGAAAATGTTTCTAGTGAACTGGGCAAGGGGGGTTAAAGGTTGCACTTCTTGGATGAAACGTCCAGAACTCTATTGTTCTAGGCGAGTTAGGAAAAAAAAAGCCAGTTCAAGATTCATAACCACCATAAATTCGTTAAAGAGAGAATAAGTTGAAATTTTTTCAGAAATACTTTAAAAAAAGGGAGAAAAAAAATTGAATCACTAAAGAAAAAGTTTGTTATATAGAAAATGCACTTCGCTATAGAGAGGTTATTTTACGAAGAAAATCATGAAATATTCAAGGTTCCAGGAAAACGTTCGCAATATAGAGGTTCGACTGTATTTTTAATTAAAAACAAGCCATACAAGTTCCAGGCCATATCAAACTGAATGGTTTGTTAAATATGGTGAGATTTAATGGAATAAAATGGTTATATGTGAAATTTGTAATAAAAAAGTAACTTCACGTACATCTAATGTAAAAAGGCATTTTGAAACGGTGCATTCTAATCTCGGCTTGTCAATAGATGAAGAAAGAAAAACGTATTTTTTTTTACAAAAGAAAAAAGAGAATTTTTCTCGAAGCAGTGTTTTAAAAAGTTTTTTGGTTTTCAAAAATGACATTACAGCTACTAGTTTTCAAGTTGCCCATTGCATTGCTCACCACGGTAAACCACTATCAGAAGGAGAATTTGTACAAAAAGCATTTTTTTTAGAATGTAGTTCTACATTGTCTGTTGATTTCAAAGATAAAGACTTGATAATAAAGCGTATGAATGAGTTACCTATAAGTCACAATATAATTAAAGATACAGTAATAGAATTAGAAAAAACATTTTATCCCAAATACGCAACTTTAATTATTCAGAAGTGCATTCAATTGCTTTAGATGAGAGTAATGATGTAAATTGAAGTCCAGCGCTGAGCGATAGTGCATCGCGCTTCCACACCACAGGTCCGATGTTCAAACCCCGGGCTGGGCAAAATCGACTCAGCCTTTCATCCCTTCAGGGGTCAATAAATGAGTACCAAGCTTGTTTGGGGACAAACACTGGGGGTCTAGCTTCAGACTGATCACTTGATCGGGACATCTGCTCATGCGACTCAGCGCCCAATTGTCACGTATACTGGGATGGGCATATTAGGCCTTGGCCCTCGTCTGCTGCTGCGCCACTGAGTTAAGTTAATGATGTAAATGGTTATGCACAGTTAGCAGTTCAAATATAATGGTAACGGTATGGAAATATATTGAAAGAAGAATAAAACTAATAACTTCAAAGAATACTGGTCTTGATATTTTTAAAGAATTTGTGTGTGATATTACCTTTAAATAAATGGATACTGACCTTCAGAAAATAGTTTCTGTAACAACAGACGGTGCACCTAATATGGTAAGAAAAAACATTGGATTTATTCAGAATCTTAAGCAAAATATTCTCTCATTGAATTTCATTGTATAATACACCAGCAAATTTTATATGCGAAGTATGGTTTAAAAACATTTTCCAGTGTAATGTCAGTTGTAATAAAAATAACCAACTTTATAAAAGCAAGAGCTCTTTATAAACGGCAATTTGTACAATTTTTAGAGGAAATTGAATGCCAATATTCAGGAATTTTGATATACAACAACATGACTTAGTTTCGGTCAAATCCTAAATCACTTTGTAACGTTACTAAAAGAAACTAAGCTCTTTTTAATTGAAAAAGACAATAGTTTCGATGAATTATCCAATATACATTGGTTAAAGAATTTAATGTTTTTATGCGTCAACATTCAGCATTTTAATGAAATGAATAAAAAATTTCAAGGGCATGGACTAATTGTTTTTAAGGTGTTTGAAAATATTAAAATATTTATGACAAAACTTGACATCTTTACTAAGGATTTGGTAATGAAAATCATGAAATATTTTCCTCAATTACAAAAATATTTTCAAAACACAATAATTTTTGAAAACTCCGTCGACATTCAAGAAAATGCAGTTGAAAAATATTTAATGACTATGCAGAAAATGAACCAAGCTTTTGAGAAGAGATTAAATCAATTTAAAAGTTTAGAAAACACATTTCACTTTATTTCATATCCATACACAGGGCCGATCCTAGCAGGTGTGCAGTGCGTGCACCTCAATAATTCTACCAATCAAGCAAAAATTTTTGTGAATTTCTCAAAATAAAATTTATAATAAGTTGAATAAATATGCTGAATTTTCAATAGTTATTGAAAAATCGAAATAAGTCCCGAGAGCAAAACATAGTTTGAGAAAAATAACAATGGGTTTCACAAGTCCAGGACTACGTGGAAGTTCGCAATCCGCAGAACACCGTACAACTTTTGGAAATATTGGCTAAATTTGAAGAGAGGTATTCTTACAAATTAAAAAGGGGTTCGCAGAATAGTGATAATGTGTAAAGACGGGGTCAAAACGCGCATAGGATGCCTAATTTTGATGCTAATCGCAGAAACTGGAGAAATTCTGAGGTTGGGGTAGACCAAATAATGGCAGAAATGATTTTAGAGGTACGTATGAGAATAGCCATCAAAGTAATAGAGGGTTCGAGAGGAATAGATTTCAGAATGATGATCAGAGATTCAAC
>BMAV01024579.1:0-19076 GCA_019973955.1 Trichonephila inaurata madagascariensis
TTTTACATAAAATTATTTGTAAAAAAAAATTTTTTCTTTTTACAAAAATCTCATTTTGGTATATATTAGCCATCATTATAAATATATCATACAAAAATTTGCATACCTACGAACAAATTTCTAAAAAAAGGTACATCAACATTTTACATTTTGAGATAAATTGTTTTTAATGTAAAATAAACTTCTAATTGACTAGGAAAAAAAAAAATAAAAGGCTCAATTTACAATAAAAGATACATGTTTTGGCAGACGTTCAATTTTTACAAAAAAGAAGTTTTTTGTTTACATTTTTCGCCATTCAAATGGGCGGGCGCAGTTTCAACGATTATTTAAAATAGGTTTTAAGGGGTTTCTAATTCCCCTAGAGGTTAAAAAAATATTTTTAGAAAAAAAAATCTATACAATTTAAAAATGTAAAAATCTCAAATTGTAAAAAAAAAAAAAAAAAAAAAAAAAAAGATTTTAGTTTTCCCAACACCCCCCCCCCCTTAAGAAGAGATCCCGACAATGAAGTGTGTTTTGTAATCCATTTTTGAACGCAACGAATCTTAAGCTAATTGATATTCATCGTCAACTAATAAATATTTATGTTAAGAGTGTATTGAGTGATAGAACGGTGTGAAAATGGGGGTGAAAATTCAATGATGGACGCACCATTGTTCCTGACGAAAACGGAGGTGTGGATCTACTTTTTCACCGGCAAAGGTCGAACCTACATTAGATTCAGGGGCCCCATTATGAGGAGGACCGGAAACGACGGGGAGCCCAGACCGGACAGATCCCAGGGGGGGGGGAAAGCAGGAAAAAGGGGGAAAAACGGGGGCCGTTGAAAAAGACGGGCAGACAATGGATTGAAACCGATCATCTTAATAGTTTTTTTTTAGGGTGTCCACAGAAGGGGAAAAAAAAGGGGGACAAAATTTGACTGTAATTTTTTTTTTTCAAATTAAACGACCCGATCCGAAAAGAACCCCCAAAAAACCCGGGAGCGGGTTTCATTATCAATGATTTTGGGGGGGCAAGGAAAAAATTTTAAAACCATTTAATAAGAGTTTTTATGAGCCCCGCAAAGGGCTGTTCATCAATGGTTCTCTTCACTGGAGGCATCTTTCTTTGCAGAGGGTATAGACAAGTTGGTTTCTCGATATGACTAATGTCTGAACAATGTTGGTAACTATGTAGAAAAATAGTTTCCGCGACAAGCCTTTCATGTAAAAATGAATTTTGTTTTGAAAAAAGATTTTTTATGCGAGTTTCTTCAAAGGTACAGTTTCCAGAACCCCTTTTAAGAAATTTTTAAGATGATTAGCTACAGAAAGAGATGAAATGGTTTTTAAGAAGTAAAATAAAATGTTCAAGTATCTAAAATTCTGTATGATTTTTCTAATATTTTTGTTATTGATTAAATTTTGAATCCCATTATACAAGCTGAAAGTGTTGGGTGTCCCAAAATTCACGCAAGAAGTAATTTTCATAAAAAACAGGTTTATATATATGTATAATTACAAATCGTGAATTTTTTATTGATTCATAAAGTATATATAGTATAGGGTTATATATGGAATTGCATATCGAATATAAGAACGGTTTTGCAATCTACAGCATTCTATGGTTGAAATTTTCCATGGCCATTTTTTATTAATGTAGCAGTTCATTGTTACAACACTCAGTTTTTTTTCTTCCTAAGTGTGGATATCGTCGTGGTCTAGTTGACACTAATTTTACACTTCAAAAATCCATAAGAGAAAAACCGAATATCGTTAAATCGCATGATCTAGGTGTCCAGTTCCGATCACTGAAACTGAAAGTTACATAACCAGGATGTTTTAAAATATTGCTCAACGACGAAAACACATTGTTCTTCCGTGTAGTGTTCCATTTTTAATAACCCTAAGCTATTTAAAGCTATTGCTTTTTTTCGTTGGCAACACTTTACCACATAAAACGGTGCAAAATTCAAATCTTGCGTGAGTTTTGGGACACCCTTTAGGTATCACATACATATTTTTAAAAATGAAGTGTTCTTTTACTGAAGACTTATCCGCCTAAAAACATTTTTTCTGAAAGATAGCAGTGTTTGCTTTCATAATTCTTTACATAGATTTTTAAAACACATTAAAAATATTTTCAGAGTTTTGCATATTAGGAGCATATCCAACAAACTATGGCAAAGTATCTCGGGAGACATGAGGGTTTGCTCTTAAAATTTAAACTTCTACTTTTAAGTGCTTCTCATCTTTGTCGAAAAGAACTAAATTAGGCCATACATCATTTCCTTCCATAGAAATGTATATCCTTTGTCCTCTAAGATAAGGAAAATCAATTTGTTGGCTCAAATTACGAGACGAAGCGTTTTATCGAGGGAATACACATGTTTTGAATACAGTACGGGAGTTCTACTAATCGAATATCTGTGTCGACTTTTAATATACGTGAGTTGGCATCACTCCAGTCACCTACATTGATTTTCTATTATTTGGGTAAGTAGTTTCTGTAAAACTTAATTGGGAAAGACGTTGCACAAACAGAATCGTTAATGAGTTTATCGAATTTTTATACAAATAAGTTTGATAATTAATTTTACATTATTAGTAGATTATAATCACTCGTAATCGACAGAGTTTAATTAGTCTTATAGTTAAGAGGAAGTATTAAGGTTGAAGATACTTTGATATGTTATTCATACTAGGGGTGATTAAAAAAGGTTACAAGTGAATAAGAAAATATATATATATATATTTATTAACAATAGACAGAAAATACAAAAGGGAATTAAAAGGCATACGTGTCTATCACTTTTCGACGTAGTCACCAAGTCTATTTAGGCATTCATCAAAACGCAGAGCCAAATTGCTGAACCCATCTTAGTGGAAATCAGGCCCCTGTCCATTGAGCCAGGTCTTGGTACATGTTTTCGCATCGTTGTCTGAAGAGAACTATCTGTTGGATAAGTGTTCCTTCAAACTCGGAAACAGGAAATACTCTGAATCATTTTGAATTCTTCAACTCGTGCTGTGTTGATTTCTGTCGTTGAAGGACTTGGCCGACCGCTCCTGCCATTTGGCTTTTGACATCCTGTCTGCCTGATTGAAAAGAGTGACACTATTTCACTACATGTTGTTTGCTAATTGCTTCCTCACCATAAACTTCTCCTATTTGACTGTGAATGTCAGATGCGGACACATTCTTTACCCAAAAAAATCTAATTATGGCTCGCACTTCCAAACGAAACCAATTTTCTAAGCTTCTTGCCATTTCAATCGTCCTAAACCATCTGGGAACTTACACTACCAACCTACACCCAACTGTATGACAAGTAGCGGTATTTGTCTCTATTCTGAGGAAACAAAATTTCTCACAATAAGTAGTTTTCAAATGCTGTGGTTTGTAACCTTTTTTTCTGATCATCCCTCGTATAATTTGATCTGCTAATTTTTGTTGTGATACATTGCTTAGTAATATTTAAAAAGAAAAAAATTGACTCTTACATTCAAGGCTAATGTAATTGTATGTTTTATTAATAACCTACACGCATTATAGAAGAAAATTGCAGAGTCATTGATGTTACCCTTAGAAATATAAAAAGTAATACAAGTTTTGAAAGATTTGTGCAAGTTCTTTACAAATAGATATGATAAGATAATAGCATACTTAAATATTTTCCTTTTTTTTAAACGAAATTTTCACTTAAACACATGTTAGAAAACAGTAGTTTTATCTATTCTTCCTTCCGGTTCTTAAGAAACTAAAACTAAAAGTACAAAATGTAGTTACGAATCAAGGTCGTTTAAGACTACGGGCACAAAAGAAAATGCTGGGCATCTTAAAAAAATGAGTGAGACAAGGAAAATAAAAAGCCATAATTTAAAATATTGGGTTGATGGAAATATTCGCAATTTTTGGTAGCGGATATAAAGACAGCTCTGAATCAGGGGCGTAGCTATCGCCGTATCAGCCGTATCAATGATACGGGGCCTCAAGCTACAGGGGTTCCAACATGTGTAACTACAGTACCAATAGCAGGGCACCGAACCTAAAAAAGGGCCGTTAGGGAATTTTGATACAGGGCTCCCTTAGAGCTAACTACTCCAGTGATCTGAATGTATCAGAATGATTGAAAACAAACGACATGCGTACACTTTCTAATAGAAAATACTTCAGGCATATTCGGAAAACAGTTTGGTTACATCACGTCAATTGTGTGTCTGTTGTCAGTTTAATACACTTTGAATACGGAAAAAAATAGTGCATTTTAGGCACTGAATACTTTTCTTTTACTGGAAAGGCAAGAATGTTACTCAAGCACCACTGTTTATGGTGCGGTTCTGTAGCTGAAAGAACTGTGCGGAAGTAGTTCGTTTTGTTTAACCTCCTAAGTGCCGCGGGCGTGTATACACGTCCTGCTAAGCTGGTGCCTTTAGTGCCCCGAACGTGTATACTCGTTCTTTCAAAGGAGGACTTTTTGCATTGTGCTAGTCTGCGTAAGACTAGTCCCACGGCTTTGGAATACAATAAAATGACATTGACAGAGCTTCTAAAGAATTTACTTATTTCGTAGATGAGGTGGGGAAAAAATTTTAAAAGGCGTATTCCAGGATCTACGAAATTCATAGCTAGGCAGTTTTTCTTGTTTTTTCGTTTGAGTGTTCTCTTTTACTTAATTTATTTGCTCTCATTTTTTCTCTAATCGTGTGTAATAGGAGCTTTTTAATATTTTTTTCGAATAAGTCTGACAACTGGGTACCTTTGTACGCTATCAATGAACTGAAGGGAATGGTGGCTTATGTATTCCCCATGTTTAAGGATATATCGCACAACAGATAATTAATAATTTTTTTTATATATAGTAATTCTATACATTAAATTTTGTATTTTAGTTTTCTTATTTTATCTTTTTCTTTTTTTAAAGTGAAAGTAAACAATATTTAGGTTGTAAAACATGTTTTCTTTACTCCAATAAACCGCGAAACAAAGCGCGCCTTTGGAATAAACAGTTGTACTGGGGGTGAATTTCGTAAGTTTTCATCGGCAGATAAGGGGTTAAAACTGAGGATCAAGAACATTCGGGGGCCCTCCACCACATATGAAGAACAAAGTAAAACACTGGTAAAAATTCTATTAAAATCCAACATCACGAGTATTGTGTGAAGCTTGGCTGTTTTGATGTATGGGTTCTCCGCGATTAAACGGAAAAAAATATGATGGATCGCATTTTATACGCGATGTGTTTTATAAATGCAAAGAGGAAACACCATTTATAAAAGTTAATGACGGGGGATGAAAAAAGATCCTTTATAATAATCCTCAGCGAAAAAGCTCTTGGGAAAAGCTGAATGAACCACTTTTAGCAACACCAAACGCATCACTCAAAGAAGGTCATGCGCTCTGGGTGCGGTGTGATTGGAAAGGTATCCTATATTGGAAGTTTTTACCAAATGATAAATTCAGAGAGAAGTATTGTTTCCAATTAGATGAATTAAAGACAGCAATTTAACAAAATGTCTTGAAATAGTGAATCAGAAAGGCGTTGTGTTTCATCAGGACCATGCGTGGCCTCATATGTCTTTGATAACTTGGAGCTCAGTTAGGTTGAACCCATCATATTCTCTAGATCTTGCATATTCTGATTTCACACCTATTTCAATCATTACAAAATTTCGTTAATGGAAAGGCTTTGGTCGGGATGAAAAATCACGTAAAAAAGTCTTTTCTCTAAAAAACCTGAGAGATTCTGGAAGTTATCTAAATTTTCAAGTTACTTAAAGTATCCAACTACGTTCGGAACCGTGATTTTAAAAAAGCGTATAAATGGATAATTTTCATGATATTTAGTGTCACTTAGATTAGAATACATGAATAAAATTGTTTTAAGGACATTTTGTCAAAACAAATTTATTTAAATACAATATTTTGGCAAAAAATTAACTTCGAATAACCTTTTTTCCAAATGTTCTCCTTTTGTAAAGAATGCTTCTATTATAATAATATTTTGCCTGTATATAGCTCAGACCTCTGTACAGAGGCTCAACTACGATTTTTGAAAAATTCACATTATTTTCAGAGTTACAACCATTTGAATTAATTATCGGCGTTTTTTTCTTAAAATTTCTCCTCTCTGTTGTCGTAAAACATGGATAAACCCACTTCTAAGTTATATATTTCAAAAATTCTAGTTGAGCCTCTGTACAGAGGTGATCTCTATACAGGCAAGATATTATTATAATCGAAGCATTTTTTACAAAAGGAGAATATTTTGAAAATGGGTCATTCTATGTTCATTTTTTGTCAAAATAGTGTACTTAAATATAATTTTTAATTGTAATACTATTCATAGAACAATTTCATATATATTTTCTAATCTAAGTGACACTAAATATCTTAAATATTATCCATTTACACACTTTTACAAATTCTCTGTTCCGAACGTAGTCGAATACCTTAAGAGGGTAGGTTCACGAAACAGGATCTGTATCTCAGTAATGTTAAAAACAGGTATTTTTAAGGAACATTTATAAACATTCTATTGAATAAAAATGTCCAATTTTTACGAATATTCTTTTGAACCATAATACATACTTTAATCAGAGCTTTTTATAGATAGGAGGTCTGTTATTTTTAAAAAATTATTTTTGAACTAATGTTTTTTTTCAAAAAAAAGTGAAATTTCATTATGTTTAATACTATAAAATCAAGTCAGAATATTTTGTTTTAAATGTCCCTTGACTTAAGTATGTATTAGAGTGTAATTATTAATTATGAAAAAGTTATAAGCTGTTAAATGCAGTATTTTTTAGGAAAATTTTCCTTATATAGTAAAAGTTAGTTTTGAGAAAATGGATTTTAGTAAAAAACTTACTTGTAATTAATGCATAACACTCCACAGCTTGTTTTTTCTTTCCTGTAAGTATCCTCTAATATAAATTCTTATGCCTTTTTTTCCACTCTTGTTTTTAAATTTTGTAAAATGTCATATTGCTTTGTAGTTCTCCCGATAAATTGCTTCGATTGCACGAGCTGTGTAAAAACCTGTAATATACCAAGTTGCAAGAACATGACATTTAGCGATATTACCTTTGATTGTAGAGGCAATAGCTTCCAGTATTCCAGTGTTTAATTGCACAAAAAATTTGTTTTCGGTATCTGTGCCATACTATGCAATTTACACTTTGTTAAGTTTTGTGTCTACCTAAGTTTTAAAAGGGGGTTAAGGACATTTGATAACTGAGCAGGGTAGCCCCGACCATTTTAACAATTGTCACCTATGCAAGTTCCTGGTGCTTATATACTTGCCTGTTTGTAATTGCTTTGGTTATATTCACCCATGTATCTTCGTTTTTGCACAGACCATTTGATATGCATCTGTAGATGTTTATGAAAATATGTAGCCCAATGGCTTTCGCCTTGAATTAATATTTCGGTATTGTTTCTGATAGTAATCCATAATAACGTTTAGTTTATCAATTTTAGCGTCTGTAAGTCAACCGTGATCATCCAATGTTTTGTCACTTAATTCTTGCGTTTCATTTTTTAGGTTTTAAAGCTCGTGTAGTCCCCATCCGTTTCTCGGCATAGCCAACATTCCAGCTTTTCAATACCTGTATCTCCATACGGCGATCTGAACTGCTTTATATGCTCGGGAGTAACCATCTCCCAAAAATTTGGTGTATCGCAAACCATGCAAACTTTCAGAGCGTTGGAAGATTTCGTTGGCTCCTGAAACTTCCATACTTCCACTGTTTCCAAAATGATTAGCCTTTCAATTTCCCTCATTATGCATTTTTTTGGGGCACTTACAAAATCTTGATAAAATTGAAGCATCAAGCACTTTGCGGTATAAACACTTGTTGCAATGACAGAAACCATTCAAAGAGGGTTATGCCCATGCTTTTGCAAGTACCATCAATAGCAACTGGTATATCAGAATGTCCGTTGACATCTTTGGCTTTTTTGCGCAATTTGCATACTCACAGTAGCCATAGTCTCTACGCTGATCTAACCCTGATTCTTTTTTTTAAATCTTTGCGGGTGGAGTTGGTAAATTCATAACTCCACACAAAAAATTTAGCAGAAGACTTACCTTTTACCAATACATCTCATTACATATGAAAGCCTGGTATATTTTCATAATACTTAGATCCCTCTTTTCCATTACATGAAACCATATATACAGTATTTAGAAATGTTGGTTTAATCCACGTTTCACAAATTCTGTGGCCAAGCCTTGAACTTTTCTTTAAAAATAATTGAAATGCTATTATTTTTGCATTTCTTACATAAAACAGATATTTTTATAGCTTCAGACAATAAATTATTATTTATAATTTCATTTAATTTCCTTTTTCTTCAAGAAAATTGCTGTAATCCATACAGGATTTAGCCTCTTTGCTGAAGCAGAGACATTCAATTGTTAATGTATTGATTCACTTACCTTCGACTGTGAGTGCAAACAAACTGTTCTTTTCTTAAAATTCCATTTTTAAAACATGGCAGGTGTGTGAATAAAATGTTTAAAAAACAAAATTACCCGGAAATATATTACAAATTTTAAAAATATTAGTAAATGTAGCTAGCAGAAAAACTACTTAAATACTTTCAAAGTTCGACGCAAACAGCACGTTTCAAATAGTAAACAAGCATTTGCTTCACTTCATTTCTTCTACCAGACGTTGCCGTTCAAAAATATTTTAAATAATAATGAAAAAAAAAATGAAATTGGGGGCTTACAATGCAGAAAAAGTTTGTTTACATATGAGTGGGCGTGGCAGGTGGACTCCTGACAGGTTGTAAGACATTTTCAAAAATTATTAAAAAACTTAAATGCACTTAGAATGATAATTTTTTCATCATTAGAAGCGTAAAAGTTCATATTTTATAAAAATGGGAAAAATGAAAAATGAGTTTTTGGGTCAAAATTCTGAACCTACCCCCTTGAGATGGTAATAGAACAGAATGGATGTGTGTGTGTATTATATAATAAATATATACAGTAATACCCCGAACTGGTGCTCGGTAAGTGGGTTGAGTGATAACCGCGTAAATCGAATTCGTGCATGTCGGGACATAATTTCGCATATAAATACGAGCAAATTATTTTAGTAAGAGCTGGAGGCGGAAGAAAATAATTTAGAAGAAAAAAATGTTTAATATAATCTTAAATAACACAAGTACAAAATCGCAAATCGAAGCTATTTTGATGTAGAAAGTTTCACAAAATCTAACAAGGTAGTCTGCAGACTCAGAGATTTTTTTTCCTCCCTCAAATTTCCTCGTATCATGCTAATTATTTTTTTATTCCTTGTTTTGTTGAAAAAAAATACGCTCTTTGTTGGAATCTGTACTTTCTAAAATTTGTAACCCTTTTCAATTAAACTGAGATCTTCTGTCATATTCCCAACCGTCATTCGACCTGGTGATTGAATGGGGTCTAAAGGCTCAAGTTCTTCAATGTCTTGCTTTTGCAAATACATTTCTATGAGCTCATCCATTATAAGCTCCTGATTATGGTAATCCAACAGTTCTTGAACGTCTTCACTATTCACTTCTAAATTTATTTGCCTGAGATCTTCAAATTTATGAATCATATTACCAAATTCATCAGGCTCTGCCACTGATTCCGCCAGAGTTTCAGTAATGGAAAACAAGTAATATATAAAAAAAAATTTATAAGTCAATTCCTACTGAGATCAACAAAGAAAAATTTTATTTTAGTCAATTTTATTAAATAGTTATAATTAATATAAACATGTATATACATAGGACAGAATTACAGCATTAAGAGGTAATTCATTTTTATTAATTGTCATTTAAGTATCGTATTGTCATCACGTAGTCAGAACGAGGTCCACGAAATTCATCGTGGCAAGGGTCTAGAAGTACGCCTGTCGTTGGCCTTGGCCTTGAGCACCATACAAGTGACAGTACGAATTAGCTCTACAAAATTCCCCAAAGGGACGATAGATGGCGATACCACTTATTTCCACCTCCACAATTAAGACATGGAACTGAAGGGGAGGGAAATATTCTCCAGTCCCCTGCACTCGTGATTCAGCCCACAAGACTTTCGGACCCACTGATTTAACAAGCACTTACTCCGTGTAAACTCGGAGGGTATTTGGTGGTATCGCGTATCGAATCCAGGCCTTCCGGTCTGGAGTCCGATGCTCTAACCACTAGTCTAACCGGTTTCTTCCCCTCAAGAAACTCCTATTTGTACTGAAGTCCCACTCTGATACAGCAAAACATTTGTGTTATAAATATTAAATAGCCTCCAATTGTGGTTTCCGCATCTTTTTAACATTTTGTTTAGAGTGTATGCAATAGATTAATTTATATTAACTATTGTAATTGTATACATATATAAAAAAAGAGGGAAAAAAATCCAAATAAATTTAAATTTCACACAGCTCATTTAACTCTATATAATCTAGAAAAATTCTATCTTGGAAGTGCATCAGTTATTGATTTTTCTTCACAGACAAAAAAGAAAAATGTTTTTCTAGGTCGACGCGAGAGCTTATAGCAACAAATCTTGTAATCCTCTACCCTGATCTACTGACAAGTGACACGAGAAGTTCCTCTCTTCTAATTTTCCACTTCGGGGAAATATTCTGAAACGCAGTTGCATTTAATGCGAAACAACTTTCATTATTACGAACGAATATCCTTAGAGAAATTAAAATTTGAGTTAGCAACTCTATTCGTACAACACCAACTGCAAATCTCATTATGTTAACTGCTGAATTATTACCACTCTGATAACATGTGAAAACACATGCAGATTAATTATTTAGATACAGACCCATATAAAATCTAGTTCTGTATTCTCTATACCAGGGGTCTTCAAACTGTGTTCCACGGAACCCTGGGGTTCCACGAGGAATACGCAAAGGTTCTATGAGTCACAATTAAAAATTGATAAGAAAATTATATATGTGTGTGTAAAAGGGATTCATGATCTCAATGGTTTGTATAACTACAAGTTTTTAACCCTTAACTTCGTAATTTTTTAAATTTCTATGAAAAAAATATATCAGCTAGTTTTCAAGTAATAATAAAAGGGAAAAATATGAAGAAAAAAAATTTAAGCAGTTTTAAATTGAATTTCAGTCATTTTTTGTTTTTATTTTTTGCAGAAGTGCAAGATTGCACAGTAGTGCTGTAAATTACAAAACTTTTTTTTATATGAGAATTTTATTATCACCATAAAATGTTTAAATTTTTTACCTGGTAATTTATTTCCTCAATAAACAAGAGGAAGCATAAAATATAATGGATTCTTTTTATAGCGAAAACACAGTTCTTGAGGCATCAGTGATTTTTATAATTGTAGTGATTTCTGGAAAAAAATGTACTTTCTTCTAGTGACAAAATTTCATGTATTTCGTTGCAGTAATCTTTTTTCTCAGATAAGTGATTTGTAGGTAATTAAAAAAATATTGAGTCTGTTAAATTAAAAGAAATCATATGTTGCAGTCAACGGTGTGAAGTTGTTGTTGTTAAGGGTTAAGCCTTATTCCAGTCATTAAAACAAAATTTAATTTGAACACAATATAAATTTATTTTGTAACACTTTTTAAACTTTTATTATAAGGGGGGAAATAAAAGAATATTAAAACATTTTCTTCTTTGTATGTACTACCTATTACAGGGGTGACTAACCTTTATGGATCAACGTGCCATTTTTTCTAAAGAAGTGTATAACGAGGTGCCGTCAAATAATTTTGACTTGCGATAAGTAGTCAAAACTAGTTATTTACTACGAAAAAAATACCTTTTGTACTGTATTGTTGGAAATGTTTTAGTTATACGTGTAATTCAAATTAAAGTAACATTAATATGAGTTCTGTTGTTGCAGATTGGAAGATTCATAACTTTTATTAAGTTTGTAAGATGTTGCTTTTAGTAGAATGCATGTTGAATTGGAGTCATCTGCCAAATGGTTTCTAAACAATTAATTATTTTTTGCTGTGGTTCACTTTTTTGACTAGAGGATTTGTGATTTGCTTCAAAATGCCGTTTTGCAAATGATGTTCTGCTTACCACTGTTCTACAACGTAAAATACACACCGCTTTGTCGCCTTTACTAATGATGCCAAGTTTCTAGATTCACCAAGTTTGAAATTCTTTGTTACACTTACTATCTAGCCCTTTTTCTGAATTTGTCATGTCAAATGACAGTTAAAAATCGTAAATATAACACAAATAAACTTTAAACTACAGTAGTTTCAACGAAATTGACTATGTTATGCGTAGACAAATTTTAAACCATAAGCAACTGTAGTCCACGACGTAACTAAGGACAATAACAAACAATAGAGGACAGTAACAAAACAAACAGGACAATAACAAACGAGTGTGCTCCAGTCCTGATTGGTTCGTAATACTTCAAAGTGAACCTTGTTATTTTGAAATAATATGCAAACCATTTTGATTGCTGGCGTGCCTAAAATATTGTGTCGCGTGCCATTGATGGCACACGTGCCACTGGTTCGCCATCCCTGCCCTATTTGATTGTGATTATTCTTTTGTTGGATATCCCAGACTCTCAAAATAACTTTATACTCGTGAGTACAATGTTTTGAAAAACTAAATAGTTTTCTAATAAAAAAAATGCATCTTTTTCATTTGCGGAGAAAAGCACCTTTAATAAAGGGAAGGGGAGGAGACAACCTATTAACATATCAACAGATTCGACATTATCTAAATTTTAGGTTACACATTTATGCAAAATACACAGGATTTCTCACACAGCAACAAACATTTTAATGTCAATCAGAACAATGTAATTGTTTCCTACACTCCTCACTTAACTGTGACTGAGCGCGCCATGTTTTCCCACCCTTCATACCCCAACTGAAACTTTACACCCCCGCACAAGGGCAATATGACTGTAAGCAGGAAACGGATCGGACGAACGCAAAGTCTTTATAAAAAAAAACACAATTTAGACCAGTGATTCCCAAAGTGGTCTATATAGACCCCCAGGGGTCTATGACAACCTGCAAGGGATCCACGTCAACGAAAACATAATTTGGAGGTCCATGAGGTGTAAATGGGGGTCTACGCAATAGTGACTCTCATTAAACCCTATTATAACTTTAAATTTAAAAGTAAATTTAATCATGTACAAACCAGATTTACCTATTTAACTTATTTACTAAATTTAGTGAAGTTAATTTACAGTTACAAAATGATCATCATTTTGGCGTTTCTTGCCAGAATTAAGCTAAGGAGTATAATACTGGATGTTCCGAATTTTCCTAGTTTCTCAATTTGTCACACACAATCTGCCAGGAAAAGGTCATTTTAACCTACGTTTTACATTTAAATGCCCTTTATTCAGATTTTGAAACTAGGTTTGAGAATGCTTTGAATATGGTAATACCACAGCAGGTAATGAATTAATATGATCACATTGAATGGAAAAAAAGTCATATTACAAGAGGAACTGATCCGAATAGGCACTAAGAAGATCTTAAAATAAAATTTAGAAACGGATATCTCTCTCACACACACAACAATATTGGAAGCACCGGAATGGATGAAGCATCAGATTCATCCCTAACATTGAAACATTTTTTGTTGCTCAGTTACTTTATGTAACATTTATTTTACGTATTAATTAAAATTAAATTTTAATTTTATTAACATGTGTGTCTTAAGTTTTAAACACTATACTTCATTACAGTTCAAAATTTAAATATTTTAATGTAAGTATAGCTATATATACCGGTTTTCAAAAGGCATTTAAGTTGATAAATTTGCGAAAATTCATTATTAGGTAAATAGAGGTCTACCCTAAGCCGAAAAACATGGCAAGGGGTCTATGAGACAAAACAGTTTGGGAACCTCTGATTTAGACTCTAAATACGAAGCACCTTCGAAGGAATGATCTACATTTATATTCGCATTACTAATTAAAATTAAGTGTAAATTAATTATAAATATTTTCTGTAATATGAACCTTTTTACTATCTCCATCTCTGGCTTTCACTCGAACTCAAGCAACAGCATCAGTAATTCAGGAAAAATATTTATCAACGTGAGTGGCACGAAAACAAAATATAAAAAAATAAACTGCGACTGTAGCTAATTTCAATAGACTAGAAGCTAATTTGTGCAAAAAATACTAGTATGTGGGTAGAAGACACTTTGATCACAAAATACATATTATATATATATATGTCAATTCTGGAAAGTTTAACTTAAAAACTAAGTGGCTATAATAAATAAAAATAGAGCGAACGCTTTATTAGTGCGTAAGGATTTTAGGGTGAATAGGAGCATAATCGAGGCTGCGAACTCCTAGTTGTGGTGATGTCTTTTGTTCCATCTGTGGAAAATTGGGTGCCAAATGTCCGCCATGTTGGAGTAGCTATACTTGAAGAATAATAAAACACACAGATATTTTAAAGATGACGTCTTCCTTCATTTACCAGCAGGTATGGGGCCTGACACCCACCCCATATATATATATATATGAATATAAATACATTATAAATATAAATCATTTTAAAATTACATTAATTTTTTTAATAACAAATATAATACTTTTTTAATTGAGTTTACAAAGTGTACCTTTCACATGTTGATCTACTTTAACCCTTTACCTACGGCATTATGATTTACTGCAGTTTTTTTTCATGCAATATTTTTTTTTGGATCACTACATTGAAAGTTAAGGGATATACATAAACAAAATACTCCACTTTTGGAAATTTAATCCGTTAGAGCTAATTAATTAGTTAAAGATATTCAACTGTAAAATTAATTACATACACTGTTCGCGTAAAATAAATAGTCAAATCGTTTTCTAAGGTCTTCATTAACATAAAAATAAATAAGACTCTTAATTTTGACATTAACTATTTTTTCGGGACAAAAATGAAAACCTTCGCAATCCGATGAAAACGCAATTTCTTCTATAAAACTATTCGCCTTCCTCGCTAAAATACTCATCATAAAACCCGTGCTGCCATATATCTTGGAAGAGGGAATTTCAAAGAATATTCCTGCAAAGTATCGTCAGAATATTCATAAAAATGGTTATTCTATGTAATTTTAAAGTGAGTGGTTCTTATAAGATCCGTCGGTAGATAAAGGGTTAAGTACTATTTTAAGATTTATTCTTCTGTGTGTGTGTGTGTGTAGAATGAGGTTCCCCTGAAACCCATATAGTTTTAAGGGTTCCGGGAGTTGAAAAATTGGAAGACCACTTCTCTTTATAGTGAATTTGGTACTTACATACTATCACAATGCCAGCGTTCAAGATTACTCTTTAAGTTGGCAACCAAGTGCTTCATTTCATATGTTGCTAAAGCGGTTGCGATAATACGGAAGTACCATAAATTTTAACACCCTCTAAGACTAATTGCTATATAATCTTTCCAAATAGATTAATTTAAATAGAAAGCAAACAATTTCGTTGAAATGTAGTTTAAATTTTAAAGAATGAGTACTTAGTTTTCGTAATTTAATTTTCGCGAAGTTGTTCAATCAGAAATATTCCGTACTCACTTCGATGTTCTTTATAACTTTAATCTGTGTTGAAAGTACTTCGAATCTCAATGAAAAATCAACTTCAATTATTTTCCTGTTCATTGCATTGAGAAGTAAGGCGAAAATGAATTACAATTGTTCCGCTGATGAAAAATTTCACGTGAAAAGAAAAGAAATTCGTGGCGTTTACGAAATGCATTTACCATGTGTAATATTAGCTTAAAGCACATTTTTCTAAGACATTCGATATTTTTCATTTTAAAGAACGAAAATAAACAAACAATTCTCACTTCGTTAGATTTACATTAAAAATTCTTTTAATTCAGAGGTATTGTTACAGAATGCTTTATTAATTCCTTTTAGTGATTCACTGGTTTTGAATAAGGAACATAAAATGTTTTTAAAATGATTGTAAAGTAAAGGCTTTTACAATCTTCATTATTCTCGATGCTTTTCATTGCAGTTGAAAGCTTTTAAACTGTACGCTAGTTCATTGTTTTGCCTCTGAAGCAATATATAATAATATATATTTAATTTGTTTTTAAGAAGTAAATCAAAAGAATAAAATTTAAAAGAATACAGCCTCGATAACTTAATGCATTTCAATGTAAAATCATTTAAATACACACAATAATTAATATTAATTTTATTATTTTTCTTACTTAAAACAGCATTGTTTAAGAAAATTGATTTTTCTCCTCTTAGCAAGGTGTAAAAAAATTATTTATTTAACAAAACAAATAAACAATTAAAAATAAAGAAGTATTACAATTTTTAAGGCCTTTGTATTACTAAACGAGCTAAGATTTTTTAATTTATGTGTATTGTTCCCAGTTGAAAAATACATCACAAAACGTCTTTATTGTTATTATCTAAAAGCATAATGTTTTCAGCGTATCATATTTATTTTAATCTTTTCTAAATATAGTTCAATGAGTTTGTGCCTTTGGTAATTGATTGTTATTCAATGCATTTTTAACAGCATATTTGAATTCAGTGTTAAAAATAAATACTGTAATGTCGTGACGTCAGTTTTACTTAATTCCAAGGTAACGAAAGGGATCAGACAGCTTTAGTAAAATACAATCAAACCTCCATATTACGAACCTGTATGTCGCGAATTTTCCTATACAGCGAATTTTTCCTGGAACGAAGAACATTTCACGATTTTTTTCGTAAAAAACCTCTCAAAGTACATTTTCTATATAACGAACTTTTTCTCTTGTAATTCAATTTTTTTCTCCCTATATTTAAAGGATTTATCGCGACATTTCAAATTATTCTTTCTTTAAACACATTTTTAATGGTCATTATGTCTTAAACTGTTTTATTAGGTGCCTAATTCACTGAGAGTAATAGAATTATGGGCGCTTCATCCAAGAAATGTAGCCTTTAACCCCATTGTCCAGTTCACTGGAAACATCTTCGATAACCCCTTTCACTCTCAATAGAGTTGTCTTGTGTCCCAGTGTCCTTTAACTAGTCTCCGTTTATTTGTAATGTTTATCAACCGTACTGGTAACTTCGTTTCTAGTAGCTCGAAAATGTCAAAGCGTAAGTGCTTGAGCATCAAAGAAAAAAATTTAATTCTTCAGGAAGGAGATACATGCGTCAAGAACCTTTCCTTGTAGTTTTCCCTACTTTCTGTTATTTTTTTAATAGGTAAGATATATAAAATAAATACATTTTAATTTACTAAAAGGTGTGAATAATTACTTTTTTTTTCAATATTTCGTGTTTATGAATTTAAAATATATTTCAATTCCTATTATTAACTCACACTTTCTATTTATTTATTTATTTATCTTGGTGGAATTTTCAATCGTTTACAAAACCCATTTTAAAGAGCTCCATTGAGCTGAAATTTAATATACTTGATATTATTTTGGAGATGACAATACTATAATTTAATTATAAGTAATATAAATTAATTAACATAATTAAAATAATTTAAATAAATTAATATAAATTAAAACTAATTATTTAAAGAATTACAAATACAGCCACGTTGGTGACTTGTGTCAAAACTTGAAAAGGTTTTTTTTCTCACTTCTTACAGCATTCAGTTAAACTGAAATTTTATGTACTCGATTGTTTTAGATGACAATATGATACTTTAAGGATAATTAATAAAAATTAATTATCACTTAAAGTTGTGATTCTGTCTTACGTATATACATATTTATATTAATTGTAACTATTTAATAAAAAGTAGCTAAAATAAAATTTTTCTTTGTTGATCTAAGTAGGGATTGAGAGACTTAAGTTTTTTTTTAAAATTCCTTGTTTTCTATGTAGTTTATAAAGGAAATTGAAAGATGAACCTTTGTATAGTGAATTTTCTATATAATGAACTTTTTTCGCGATTTATCGACTTCATTATATAGTGGTACGACTGCATTATTTTTTATTTACAAATAGTTAATGCCAAATTTATACACACGTTCTCTTGTATCTACGAGATATTTGAAAATCTAATAGCATAAGCTTAACATTGACTGTTAGTCTAGCTCTTCTGAGTCTGCAACTGGATAGTCATGTCCACACTCCACCAAATGGTGAAGAATTTTTAGTAGATATATGGCAACTTTAGAGGAGCTCCCTATATCAAGAAATTCGCCGGTATCAATCTTTCGCTGCCCCGTTAACTTTCGCTAAAAAATCAAGTCCTGGTCGCTGATCTCCTTGCTGCCTAGTAGCCTTTCGCCTTTCCTGGTTATCACGGATCGCTGATTTTAGCTATCGCTGGAATGGCTACCCCGCCACCTTTTTTGCTGGTTTAGCTAAGCCCCGATCTCTGAGCCTGTTATTGGTCTTCCCGCTGCCTAACTGCCTGTCGCAGATTTTCTATCGCTGTACTTCGCGCACCCTAGCTTGGTTTGTTTTACTTTATAAGTAAGAAAAAAAAACAAGATAAAAGATTTTCAACTTAATAGAAGAATTTAAGGTATCCGACTACGTTCGGAACCATGATTTTAAAAAAGCGCATAAATGGATAATTTTCCTGATATTTAGTGTCACTTAGATTAGAATATATGTATAAAATTGTTTTAAGGATATTTTGACAAAAAAAATTATTTAAATACAATAAATATTTTGGTAAAAAATTAACTTCGAATTATCTTTTTTTAAAATGTTCTCCTTTTATAAAAAATGCTTCTAAAATAATAATATTTCGCGCTTATATAAAGTAAAGACTTCTCCAGAGAGTCTGAACTAGGATTTTTGATAAATTCACATTATTTTCAGAGTTACCACCTATTGAAATAATTATCAGTGGTTTTTTTCTTAAAATTGCTCCCCTCTGTTGTCGTAAAATATGGATAAACCCATTTCTAAGTTATATATTTCAAAAATTCTAGTTCAGTCTCTGTACAGAGGTCTGAGCTATATACAGGCAAAATATTATTATAATAGAAGCATTTTTCCCAAAAGGAGAATATTTTGAAAATTATCATTCTATGTTCATTTTTTATCAAAATACTGTGTAAAATAATTTTTAATTATACTATTCTTAAAATAATTTTATATACATTTTCTAATCTAAGTGACACTAAATACCTAAATATTATCCATTT
>BMAV01024580.1:0-14547 GCA_019973955.1 Trichonephila inaurata madagascariensis
TAAAAATTTTTTTATTGATTTTTTTGTATTTAAATTACCTTCGAAAAAAACAGTTACAAAAAAAGCAAAAAGCAGTTTTTTTAAGTTTCGATATTCGCGCCCCAATATTCAATCATGATTTTCTTCGAGCCCCCCCTTTTCCCCACTCATACAAAACAATGTTGTTCAATAATACCCCTTTGAAGCTAAAATTACGATACGATTTTAACTTTTAATAACCGGCTTATATAAACGTCTTGCTCATAAAATTTAATTTCCCCAGACGTATATATACGTTTTTCAAAAACAATTTTTCTGAAAAACGATATCCATAAATAATTCCGAACCTTGGAATACAAAAAGCCCTTGAAAATTTTTTTGCAAAGGATTTACTTATTTCCCGTTTTTTTTTTTATTTTTTTTTTTCCCTTTCCCCCTTCCAATACATCACATACGCACGCCTACGTAAAACGGTTGGTTTGTAAGGAATTGCAACTTTGCATTTAAAAGGGATCAATTATAAACCTAACCAAAATAAGTGTTAATTTTGAAAATATTTTTTAGGGGACAATCCCATGGGTCCACTAGAAATTTTTAAACTTGTTCTTCAGTTAGTATTGTTAAATTAATTAAATAAAATACTTGGTAGCACTGATACATTTATAAGTGTAATATACCAGTATAAATTTTTTAATTTTTATTATGTGGGAAATTATTTTTTTTTTTGGCAATTTCCTCATTTTATCAGGGGAGATAGGAACAGCAAAAAAAGAAACCGTACAAAACATGCAAAAAAATTCCATAAATGCATATAAAATAACAACTTTGAGACATAAAAATTTTTTTTTTTCATGCGGGGGAAAAGGGAAACCCCATAAAAAAAAGTCGCTCTTATAAATATGTCAATTATCTACGAAAGCTGTAAGAAAGTAGTTTTCCAAACAAAATAAATAATTAATTTCCACATGGAAATATTTTTAAAAAACACTTAATTTCTCATTGTATCCATGGAGAAATTTTCAAAAACATAATTCACTGCTACTCATCGTAATCCAAAGCCCACTTCTTCCTGTGATGAATTAGTTCAAAATCACTCTTGTCACTTAAAAATATAAGCGGTAAGTATTTGTGACGACGGTCAGTTGGTCAGTTGTTTATGAACGTCAGAATAAATAGATATGTATGATTGGAGCTGTTTTTTTTTTTAATTTCAAACTCCTTTTGAAATAGGTATCTATTTTAAGAAAGTACTTTCCTGAACTGGAAAGCTGGTCCCTGCATATATTTTATCCACTCTCAAGGAATCCGATTCTTTTTGTGTCTGTCTTCATAATCTATCAAATTAATGATAATGTCTCTGTCATTGACAGTTTCGTCTTCAATCAAGTGCTTGTTGCTGGTGCATTGTGACAACGCAATTGAAAGTGCATTGTCGAGAGACTGTTTGCAACTAATAAACAGAGCGTCTTGAAGTGTATATACGAATATGTACATAGATAAAAAGCAGCACATTAGCGTCAAATCCGTTGAAGTTCATATACCACTTAAAAAAAAAAGATGACACAAAAAGAATCTTAAAAAATAAAACCACTCAAAAAATCACACAAAAATAAAATCGCATAAAAAGAACCACACAAAAACAGGTTCTACTGTATGTTTGGAAATATAATTTTTTTTTTGAAATACAAATAATAATTGAGAATAAATACATAAAATAAAACAGAAAGGATGAAAAATAATTTGCTCTTTTCACTGCCAGGTTCCGTGCTTTCTTCTAAATGAATCTTTTTTTTAACCATTTTAAACAATTTTACTACTACTTTAAATTTCGTTTTCATTCACTAAGCACACTAAATTCTTTCGCTTTCTGTCACAAAAGCCAGGGTCTTTGGTTAAGCATTTAATTTCATTTTCATGTTGAATAACAGCAGTAAATATTTGCTTGTTTCTTTGTAGAATCATTTTTGCTGATTCATATTTTTTTTCTGATTCCTAATTATTATTTTTTTCCCATAAGGGTTTCTTCAATTCTAAATTCTGAGTTGAGGTTAAAGTTACCACATCGCAATTATGTTTTTAAAACATTATTTCTGGAATCAAAACGGTTTAACTTGTGATATTGAAAGAATAAAGCACTTTCTGTCAATATATCAACACAGTTTTACAGTATTCTTTAAACTTCTTTTGATAAAAGAGATCTTCGTAATGATCCTAAACATTGGTACAAAAGAGCTCGAATGTAATGGATAAAAGTCCCTAAAATAAGAAAAACTGATTAAATTCATGCAAAGCAAAAGGCAAGAATAAAAAAAAAAAAATTAAATTAATGAGCAAATAAATTTCACCACCGAAAAAAATTAAATACAGAAACATGCGTATTCTATTGCTGCTTAAATTCTATTTTATAATAACACATCCGATGAAGTAGATTTATTTTTATGAAATACCATAATTTTTCATAGAATATTATAAGCAGCTTAAATTTTTAATGTGAGCTTGTAAAACTCTAAATTAACATTAGATTAGAAATAGATGTCTGAGATTTTATTTACGTAGAATATTTTTATTCATATTGTATATTTGTTTTGTATTTACTTTTCAAACAATACCTCTTAAGGAAAAAGAAAAACAAATGTAAAATTCATAAATGAGTAATTTAAAAAACGTTTTAAATAACATTCTCTCTTTTATTTATTATGAACATAAACAAAAAATGAAACATGTACATTTGAAAAAAAAAGTTTTATTTTTTAATTAAATTTTTACATATGATTTCCATTTCTTAGTATTTCTAAATATCATTTGATAAAAATTTCTTATCTAATCTGGGTTTAACATCAATTAAGCATAAGTGACAAAACTTAGCAGTCTTCATTTATTTTGAGCCTATATACATTTGACAATTAAAAACCCAACTAAAAGTACTTTAAATATCTTTCATGAAGTATACTAATTATAGTTTAAGAAATATATTTGAATTTTATTGATTGAATGTTTCAACATATTTTCTTGAATCTAAACTGTAAGTTATAAATTAATAATTTTACTATTACATAAACATATACACGTATTAGGAATCTTCACTTGTTAACATCCCTGATTTCAAAAGAGCTTCACTTGGAGATGTTAAATTTTTTTTTCATTTTAACATTCAGTATCCTCATATCATTTTATTGAAACCAAATCCTAAACCTAAAATCCCAGATATGATCCATGTATTCATATACGTTGCAAGCTCCATTTCAATTTTTTGAGTTAACATATTTTTGGACTTTTGGTTAAAGAAATCGTATTTAACTAATATTTACTTTTTATCAGCATTGATTAATTATGGATAAGATCGTTTTTGATTTATGTTAGAAATATTATTTTTCTAACACCCGAAGAAGTGTAACAAGATTCTTTGATAAACTTGCACCCAAAATTTCTCTCTCACCGTCTTCCCTACCTAAGGATGTGGGAGGAAAGAAAACAAAACCATAGAAATCCATAAACACAATTATTTATTTAGTCAAACACACACACTAACCAACAGCAATCTATTCTCAAATTGAAAGACAAATGAATAGCACGGAGAAAGCTATAATTATTAAACAAACGTGTGGAGAACCAACTTATTTATTTCAACGTAATCTAACGTTGATTCCTAGTCTCAATTCTACTAATTCAACTCAGTGACAAACACCACGCTTAATCTTTATCTGCGAAAGTAAACCTTATTCAATCTTACCTACGTAGCTAATATACACTCACTTCCAAAAGTTAAGCACGGAGAGGAAAATGCTTATATCCGGAAGCCAATCAGAATTGAAGAGGATGCAATTCGCTGCAGAGGTAGATGGAAGTATGCAAATATGCTAGGTAGCAGCCAATTGTGCTTTCAAGTCAAGAAAAATGCAAAAAGGGCAGTTTTATAAGAAGCCAGCTTTATGAAGGGTTAAAGACGTTGATTGTGTGTAAGTGCTGTTAGAAGGTGTTTAAAACTTTCGTACAATTTATTTTTAAGACATACGTGTTTCTATGACTTCCAGAAAACGAATAGAAGATTTTGAGCGCGGGCGCGCTGTGGGGTGTATTGAAGCAGGACAGTCGATCACAGATATTGCTCTTTTCTTCAGCAATCATCATTCTGCATAATTTCACGTTTATTTAAACCATTCCAAACCACACAAACAGTTGTCTGAAGGCCCGTAGGTGGTCGCCCAAGGGTTACAACCCCCCAAGGAAGATCGATATATTGCTATTTTAGCCAAGCGGAATCGCAGAGTGACCTTCACACGTGTGGCATAATGGTTACAGCGTCCATTAGTAAGGCTATACCAGCAGCTACTGTACGCCGAAGATTACATATGAATGGACTGTATGCCCGGGTACCTCGAGTTTGTGTTCCTCTATCCGTCTAATCAAGAGGGGCACTACTAAAGTGGTGGCGGAAACAGGGCAATTGGACTGTGTCTGACTGGGGCAATGTCATGTTTACAGATGAGTCAAGATTTGCTCTGGAGCCAGATTACAAGCGTATAAGGATATGGCGTAAACAAGGAACACGTAATCAGCCCCAAAACATCAACGAACATCACGCATTCTGAGGCAGAACCATTATGCTGTGGGCAGGGATTTCATTAGGATACCGCAACGACCTGCACATTTTTAAACGGGTTTCTATGACGGCTGTCCGGTATCGAGATGAAGTCCTAGAACCCATTGTGAGATTGTACGCTGTACCAGTTGGCCCTACTTTTGTTGTTATGGACGATAACACACGTCCCCATAGAGCTGACATCGTCGATGACTACCTGTAGAGTGAAGGGATTGCGCGTATGGCGTGGTCAGCATATTCGCCCGACCTTAATCCCATTGAAAGTCTTTGGGATGCTCTCGGCCGTGCTGTATCTTCACGTTTCCCACCTCCAGCCACTCTTATTGAGCTGGAAACTGCTCAACAAGACGAAGGGCAAATGCTTAATTCTGCGGTGGTTGACCACCTAATTGAAAGCATGGTCAGAAGGTGTAAACTTTGCATACAGATGAGGAGGGATCATAAAACCTTTTAATGTTCTTTTTTATTTTATGCTCTTTAGTTTCATTTTATACATAATTCTGTTTAAGTCTCCAGTATGACATTATCTGATAACTTACAAAAATTTAATACTGTTTTCATTTTGTTTTATGTATAAATATATGTGCTACTTTACTGCCAAATTTTGTATCAATCAAAGCAGTATTTGTTGATTTTTTTTTTTGCATTTTACATCTTCATGCTTAACTTTTGGAAGTGAGTGTAGTTGCTTCCTACCTCCTTTACTAGAATTACAAAACTCTGACTTTATATAGTCGAATTATCCTGACTATGACGGTTTCTTCTTGAGAGGAAAGGCTGTGAATTCAATGCGAATGATAGAAAACATTTCCCAAGAGGATTAGTGTGAAGGTCGCGTAAAGATCGGTCACAATCCTTAAGAAAACTAGGGTCTCTTATTTTGAGAAAACCCGATAGGTAATAACAGTAATAATGAAACATTTTTTTCTATCAAATTCCCTGCATTTTTTTTCAGTTTAGTGTTTGTTGGCATGACAAGTCCCCAAGTTTGGTGGAACTTTCTAGCGGCAGATCCCGCTAGTAAATTTGTACTGCATGCATATATACAATTCAATCTCTCGTTCTATGAAAATACAGGGTGTCCCCGAATGACGAGTACAAATTTGGATCGGAGGTAGAGAACATCACGAGTAGCAATAATTACATAAGAAAGCATGAGCGGAAAGCGATAGGTGTAGATGATCTCGCAAAGTTGGAGCATGTGGTTTTTTCATTTTAGACCTGGACAGTGTACGCTGAACATGAATCGTTATACGAACGCCGAGTTGGCGGATATCTATCTACGAACTGGCCAACGGAAATGGATGTGTTGATTTTCGGTTGTATGGGTAAAGATATCCAACGAGGCTGCAATTGAATCATTAAACGTTCATTCAAGTGCATCAGAACCTGTCGGAACATGGATCTTTCAGAGCCACAACTGACGACACGCCCATCAATCCTGAAATGGGCCTGGTAGCATGAATATTCATCGCTGCTACTATGATTCGTGAATCATTCGGGATTTTCGAACATGTTCGTCAATCTATGTAGCTTTGATGACATGCGTGCATACATACCAATGCAGCAATTTCAGACATCTCCTGGGATGCTTTAAGGTAACGGACTACGTTCGGAGCCGTGAATTTGAAAAGCGTATAAATGGGTAATATTTGATATTTAGTGTCACTTACTTAGAAAATGTATATAAATTTGTTTTAGGAATAGCATTACAATAAAAAATTATTTAAGTAGAATATTTTGACAAATAATGAAGGAAGAATGACAAATTTTCAAAGTATTCTTTTGTGAAAAATGCTTCTGTTATAATAATATTTTGCCTGTATATAGCTCAGACTTTTGTACAGAAGCTCAACTAGAATTTTTGAAATATATAACTTAGAAGTGGGTTTATTCATGTTTTAACTACAACAGAGGGGAGAAATTTTACGAAAAAAACGCCGATAATTATTTTAATGGGTTGTAACTCTGAAAATAAAGTGAATTTTTTTAAAAAAAATAGTTCAGACTCTTTGGAGAAGTCCGTATTTTATATAAGCACACAAAATATTATTTTAGAAGATTTTTTTATAAAAGGAGAACATTTTGAAAAAAGGTTATTCTAATTTAATTTTTTTCCAAAATATTGTATTTAAATAATTTTTTTTTGTCAATCTGTTCTTAAAACAATTTCATACATGTATTCTAATCTAACTCACATTAAATACATGAAAATTATCCATTTATACGCTTTTTTGAAATCACGGTTTCGAACGTAGTCGGATACCTTAATGTTTTACTTTTAATTTATTAATGTTTTTTATTTATGTAACAAAGTGTTTTGCACTACATTCTGCATTGTGGCCTTACGGTCTTTGTGTCTATTTATCTTGTTAGGGTTACATTTCCGTCCATGCTTTCCTATGTAATTATGGCTTCTCAGGATGTTCTCTACCTCTCCTCCAAGTTTGTACACTCAAAGGATCATTTAAATGCCACATAATCATATGACATGCGTACCTATGGTTTTGGCATCCAGAAAATCTGTTGATTAAATCCGGATCGAGTCCCCAAACTTGGGGGAAGGGGGCGAGCACGTTATTTTTAAGCCACCCAGCCGAATGGAACAAAAAGTAATAAAAAAAAGTAAAAAAGCAGTATCAAAAATTAAAATATGGCATAAAAAATGTATGTGAAATTTAAGACAATAAATAAACATTCCAAGCGCTTATACAACTCCTTTTGAACACAGGAAATTTAGTCAACTGTTTGGGAATTTACATGATTATAAAATAACATATACGTCAAAAAAATTACAGGAATTTTAAAATTGAAAGAAAAAAACAATACTAAACACATTTTTTAAGAAAATAAAATTCTTACTAAGGGCTTGCTGCTAATAGACTCCAATTCAGAAATAATTCGGTTGCCCTGTCGCACCATAATTCTCGTGTTCTTTATTAGCTTTCCTTAACCAGTCTTCATCAATGTTTTCTTTAAGGTCTCCTCCATATTCGACAGGTAATATAGAACCTGGAAAGTAATTAAGTAGCTCTTCCATATTCGAATGAAAGTATGCCTGGAAAAAGATAGTTTTATGAACGTTTAATGCAATGTTAGTTACATATGATCACATACATTCATAAAAAAATATATTTTCCAGAAAAAATTCAAACTGTTCACAAATTTTAAAAAATAAGTGTCTGAAAACTACACATTTTTCTCCATTTTCAGTGATAGTTTTCAAGATAAATATATCCTTAAGAAATGAAAAGATTAAAAAATTAGATTTTATTTAATAAATCATAAAAATCACACACACAATTACAGTAAAAATGATTAAGTTTTAATTAAATCCTAAGAATACACTGCTTTTTTTTTAAGTAATAAGAGACATCAACACTTTATTTTCACTATAAAAAATTTTTTTTCGGAAAGAAAGGCGTGGATTTATATTCAAGAACAGGTTTTCCAAGCCATACACTTATTTTTATTAAACAAATTTCAAGATTACATTTATTTCAATTGAAATAAGTTTCAAACCTCTTACTTCCACTAAAAAAATTAATTAAAGTTTGTTCATTACTGTGGTTGGAGTGCGTTTTTATTTAAAACGATATTACAGCTGATACGTTGCCCTTTTAAACTTTCAGAATCACAATTTATTTTAAAAAGTATTCAATTTATAGAACTCATTTCTCTCGTATTTGATGATATCCTTATAAACACACTGGACAATGAATTAGAAAACCGAAATCAATATTATATTGAACCACCTTTTGCTCGAATAATAGCGCTGATTCGTTTGAGCATTTACGTCCATATAATATTATACATTTCTATGCAGCTTTTTGAAACTTGAAAATTAGGTAGAAGAAGAGGGTATTGTGGGATGCATCTTTCCACTTTGTCAAACACATTTTCTGTGAGGTGAAGATCTGCGCCAGCTGGCCAGGGAAAGTGTTGAAAGTCAGACTAGTGTTCAGCGAACGAACTTTGAACACTTCTGTCACGATTTATATGATACTCCACAGACTCTTGCACATTGCGAATAAGGCGTTTGATTCTTGTAATTGTGGAGTTCTCCCCAAACTCTACTGCACCACTGCAAAGGAATGTTTGCTCTTCAGGCAGAAATGAGTGGTTTTCTCAAAGGCACCCGTCTATGTCTTCCTAATCTCTGCAATTATATGTGCATGGATCGAGCTGAAATCTATTGAGAAGAGCCTGGTTGACGATTTGAATCAATTGACGCAAAATAGAGTCTCTGTCTCGGCGTACAACTCGTTGTAATCCACATCGATTACGTTCTTGGAAACTGTACTAGAACCGCAGTTACATCTATAGCAGCGCTTCCCAAACTGTGGGGCACGAGTATATTGAAAAATCGAAAACAAAAGATTATTTCAAAAAATCATTAATTTTTTTGAAAGTAAAACAAACAAAATGCATTCTGTCATTATGAAGAAAAAATACATTTACACTAATATAATACATTTATAAATATATCAGTACTTCACGATGAGCTTTATATAATACTAAGAAGAACAAGTTTAAAATTACCAGTGACCGCACCGGTTGTCATATATAAAATTATATGCAAAAATTAACACTTATCTGGACCATTTTTTCGTGCGGCTTACAATTAATCCCTTAACTGCAGATTAAAAGTTACTTGATTCACTCCCCATTGCCATCATTTTGCACATATGCACGCACATGTGGTATATTTGAGGAGAGGAGAAAGGTAAAATAAAAAAAATCCTCTGAAATAATCCTTCTCAAACAATGTTAAGGTCATTTTATTGCATTCCAAAGTTTTCGAGCTAATTTTATGGATAGTAGGGAACATATTTTGGAAAGACGTATATATACGTCTGAGGCAATTTACGCACTGGTTGAGCTAGACATTTATATACGTCGGTGGCAAAGAGGTTAAAGTCGTATTGTAGCTTTGGCGTCAAAGTATCGTATTATTAAATTCAATACATCGTTTGTGTGTTTAGGGGGGCGCGACGAAAATTGTGATTGTATATTGGGTCGCAAGTATTGAAAGTTTGAGAAGCACTAATCTATAGAGAAAGACTGGGTTTTGATTCCATCTTTTGAAAACCTTTAATACGGCTGTTTTTGAAATTCCGACGAGATTTGATATTTTCAAAATATATACCCCTGCTAAACCGGTACCTTCAATAAGCCCTTTTTTCAAATGGTGAAATATCTGTCATTTTTCCCATATTACTTCTTTCATCATGAAACTCCCCCTAACACCTTACTTATGCTGGCATTCTGTATACATAAAACCCACATTATAAAAGAAAAGGCTTACTTCATCCCTATCTGGCCTTCAAATACAGATCTCAAAAGTTACTAATTCTTTAGCCAATGTGTGTAAATCAAATTTTTTGAATAAATAGTTGTAATTTTACACAGTAAGGTTTCATAACTTATTTGAATAAGTTATTTTAAAATTAAAAAAAAAACACGCATATTCCTCATTTAAACAAATTAATATGGATGATTTATTGAGGAGAGAATTGTATTCCATCGCAAATATTACTTATGGGTCAATGATAAACTGCATATTTCTTATACTTCCAATGACAGGTTACAAGAAACAATGGAATAAATGAAGTCAAGGAATTTAAAAAACAACCACAACAAGAAGTGAATAAGCTCCAAAAGTGACACGTTTGGCCCATAAGAGCCTTAGCCTTCCAGGGACGACAATACACAATAGAAGAAGCAGGGACAGAGCATACAGGGAGATAGGATAAATAAATGTCCTCTCCTAAATTGCAGAATATGCCTTTTGGACTTTCAAATATTCTCATTCGGAAAAGGGGGTGGGGTGCTGGCCAAACAATCTCACGGCTACTCATTAGTCTGAAAAGGGAACTGCTGTAAACCTGGGCCGATCAGAGGTGTTTAGAATAAAGTTAAACAAGGTATAGATTAGTTGCCTTCACGACAATTATCAGATAGAGTGTTCTGGAAAAAGTCTTGTAACATCAGTTTCATCAAGTGAAAATAAAATATCGCTTATGATTAATGATAAACTGTCTATAATATTCAAGGGAAAGTAAAAAAAAAAAGAATTTTTGCAATTTCTCTTCCCAAGGTTTGGCAACAGCAAAAGTATTTATTGCTGAATGAAGTGCTTTTCGTCAACACTTCTATACAACGCGCGCGTCACTCGTTTACCCTCGTAATCATTGTGGTGTAACAGATCGTTCAACATGGAAGCTCCATTGTCGATCTGCAACAAGGAGCAAAGAACAGAACGACAGTGATTCCCTTTTTGTTTGCTGAAGGTGGGAAGCCTGCAGAAATTATTCGGCGCATGCAAGCGCAGCATGATAACAGCTGTTTATCGTAAAGCAAAATCTATGAATAGATAGAGAACTTCAAACAAGGTGGAACTTTCTTATGAGATGATGAAAGATAGGACAAGTCTATTGGCCTCAAACACTGAGGACAATGTGCAAGTCATTGATGGAAGAAAATAGTGTCGGAAAGAATGACTAATATTCCCCGCAGTTATCAAATCTTCCGCGAATCACTGAGCTCCTTTCCTCATTGCTGCAGATTCCATGTTGAACGGTCTGCTAAACTCCAAAGACAAAGAAGGAAAACGAGTGACACGTTGTACAGCAGTGTGGCCGACTACCCCTCATTCAGGGATGGATACTAGTGCTGTTGCCAAACCTTGGAAAGAGAAATTGCAAAAGTCCCCTTACTTTTTGACTTTCTCTCGCATATTTGGTGTGAGTACAGAAAAAGACTGTGCTTCAATATACAGAAATAACTTACTCTGTTTCTTAATTTTTCTGACAGAAATGTCTTGAGTATCATCCAACATGGTTTAACTATGAATGATTGATTAACTATGTGAACAGCTTTATATCGACCTGGAATGCAATGCTGCAAGAAAATATAGAATTCAACATTAAAGCAATATGTATATGTTGCAATAAAGCAATATTTATACATATATAATTTTAAAGTTCATATAGCATTACAATTGAAATGCATAATTTATCAACGAATTACAAATTGCAACATGAAAAGAAATTTCAAAAGAAAAGAAGTTTAAAAACGGAAGTCTAATTGTGCTTTCAAAATATATATTTTTTTCCGTAGAAGGTTTTCAATTTAAAATATAAATGCTATTTTTAGCTGAAATTTTGCAACAAACCTTGAACGAGCTAGTTTAAATATAAAGGCATGCATTATAACTAATTAAGATATATTTTTATTATCACGTAATAACTATAATTTCTTCTAGTAATTATTAGTCAGAATTTGATTTCAGCACTAACGACTTCAGAAATTGTTTTATTATTTTTTAATGCGATTTCTAAGTTTTTTTAATTCTTTTATTTGTGCACCTTATCGGAATTATGCTTTAGAGTTTCGGCGATCGTACTATTGTACATTTATTTAGATCTACTTTTTTCTTTCGAAATTATTATTTAAATTATAATACCTCTCACTCCTTCAAAATTCATACAATTTGAATTACTTGGGGATAGAACTATTTATTATATTTTAAATATTGCAAATATTCTATTTTCCTCAAAATGTCACAAATAACATCGAGTCTTTGATACCTCCTTTGAATCTGTTTTATGTACCTTCCACATTTAAAGTTTCTCTGTATTTTGAAGAATTTTTTTCAGAAAAGTTTCAGCAACGAAATTGCTGCACTGTTAAATTATTTTTAAAATTCAATCAACTTTTTGAGATCAGTTTATTTAGTTGTTTATTAGTATTTTAGTTGCATCGTTGGACGTCTATATTGCAGTACCTGAAAGGAAATCAAATAATAAGACTTTGCTTATTGTACATATGCGTAGTATGTTCTAAAAGTACGGGTACCAGGTGCACAAAACTTTACCATGAATAGTCGAGCTTCTAAGTTGTCCCCTTGGGGTACCATACACTTTTACCAGGGTTCGTTTAACTTCTGGAAGTACAGCAAGAAGCCATTTTTCTCACAACCTCCTGTAAGACCTCCTGCGTTACCCCTTTCACTTCACCTGATGACACTAAAACGGCATCCCTGTAAACGTTTTTTCGTTGATGGGAACAGGTAAAAGTCACACGGTGTTAAATATGATGAATAGGGGATATGGAAGCTCGATAGTGAGCTTTGTGAGGAACTCTTTACCAATTGCGAGCGATGTGCTGGTGCATTGTCATTCAGAAGCTATTAGTCGTCACCCTGCCAGAACAGAGGCCATTTATAATAAATGGTTTACCTCAAACGACGTCTTCAAGAAGTATGTAGTCTTAGAAATTTGTTCGTTTGGTGACGATCTTTTCGAACGCATTCAGATATCAACGCAACATTTTCCGCGTTCTATGAAGTCGAAGATCGTTCAACGTGTTCATTATATTTTATAGATTCTCTGCCCTCCTTAAAACGCCGATGCCATTCGTAAGTCTTGGATCTCACCATGGTATAGATTCCCCATACACCTTACTTAGCATTTCCAAAATCTCCATTGGTGTTTTACTTACGTGCTCACATAGAATTTAATGTTCAATGTTGTTCAAGAAAATTCATCTTAATACATAGCGGAGCAAAGCTAACCAGTTTCGGAAGATAACAGATGCGCGTGCGGTTTAGTCACACTACATGGTTTAAATTAACCTGACCAGTAAGGGAGGGAGGGAGAATCTAATTCAAGTGGTTTAAATATAGGTATTTAATTTCCTCGTCAGTAACGTCCGCATTCCCAGAAATTTTGGATCATACTACGCATATATACAGCCCAGTACAGCGTTTCTCAAAGTGTGGGGCGCGCCACCCTGAGGTGGGGGGCGCGATAACCCTACATGGGGCGTGAGCATATCGAAAATTTAAAGATTTTTAAAAAATATAACCGGAAAGAAGTAAAACAAAATACTTTCTTCCATAATAAAAAAATACACAACAACACTGATATAATTCATATTTATCATCTGGCGTTTTTCTGTCATCAAATAGCTATCTTTGATCCCAAAACCAAATTAAAGAGAAAAAACATTTTGTTTTATTTTGCTGTAATTCCTCGATGAGTGTTTTTTTACTACGCTTTCTTTTTAAATCTAAAATATTACTCGTTAAAAAAAACGAAACCCAGACACTGAGAAAAGTTCTAAGAAGATAAAACATTCCTCACTGTAATTATTATTGAAATACGATACATTAGTTGTAGAAAGAAAAAGAAAGACATGATTCACTTTTCAGCCAGACAGCATAATACATTTGCTGATCATTTGATTGACCTTCCAACTTACTGGTATGGTTAGTTCTACATTAGTTCTTCCCATCTTTTATGTGTTTGTTTTTCGTTTAGGAAATTGTAAATAGTAAAGAGTTTTATGATAATTAGAATAGGATCGATTGATTTGAAGGATTATTTGGCCAATATTTATTTTTATGAGTATTCTCAAACATATAAAGCATAGTGAAAAATGTCATAATTCTCTTTAGAACATCCATATTTTATTCTGAATACACTTTTAACCCCGGAGCGGTGGCCCAGGGCATCTGTGATTCTCTATTGAAGGAAATTGAAGTTGATCAAGCAAAGGAAGAACCTGCTGAAAGAATGCATATTATTCATGTTTGAGAAACGTGATGAACATGAAACGAAAGGAAAATTTTCAAATGCTTCCTAAAGAGCTGCATCAACTAAAATTTGATGCCATAAGTGTAGCAAAAGGTTCAGTTTGCCTTTTGTCAAAAAGACACAAGAAAGAAAAAGTTCAACGTGCTATTTGTTGATAACCAAAGGTGTCACGAGTTCAAGCCCCCAGTACCACTAAAAACCTGTCGAGAGCTCAAACGTCCTCTTGTGGAGTGGTGTGGAAGTTAAAACAGGCCAACTCAAGTGTCGTCCTCGTCACTTGACCATAGTTCAAAATTACGAGGTCCGTCTCCAAAACCGTCGTGTAGCTGAACAGTGCGACGTTAATATTCACTCACTAGTCAAAAT
>BMAV01024581.1:0-19228 GCA_019973955.1 Trichonephila inaurata madagascariensis
GAAAAAATTATTTCTTTAAATTTCATTAAATTGGTTTCTTAAAACAAAATATTTGTCATGGTATTAAGTTAAGCTATGTAATAAAGTGATAAGTGTGACGAGAGTATTCTGAAGCAAGTAGCGTTGATCCTGTTTAGGTGCGTGAATTTCTCTATGATGACTAATAGTTATCCCTTTCAGATTGTGACATGATGGAAGCTATAATCTGAGATGTAATAATTTGATTGTACTGTTTGAGCTATTAATATTACAATCTGTTACTAATTGATTTCAAAATTTTAGTAGAGTACTTATAGTGCCTTTAATCATGAGTTTAAATAGCAACAAAATGTATGCGTTGCTTTTATTTGATTACGATCTTTACAGCAAAGATAACTTATATAAGAATTTATGATACAAAGTTCCGCCTCGGTTCGAAATATAATGAAGCATACCAAGTATTCTGAAGTATGTTATCATTCTATTTGGTAGTTTCAGGGATAAAAATTGACCCGGTATGACTTATCTTTTTTCGATTGTTACCTAGTAGAAACTATTCTGTGATAAGGTCAATTAATTTTATTGAAAATGTTACATGAATTAGATCTATGATTAATAGTTATCCCTTTCTGGTTGACCTGATAAAAACTATTATCTGAGTTATAATGATTTGATTGTATTGAATGTGCTTTTAATAATAGTAAAATCTGTTAATGATAAAGAAATAATTTGAGTAGAAACTGCTTTAATCCGTGAGTTTTAAAGTAAAAAAATAGAAGCATTGCTTTTATTTTGTTTGAATACCTTGATCTCTAAACAAAGATTGCTTATGTAAGAATTGATAATGATGATACAAAGTTTCGCTCCAGTCTGAAGTATAATGAGTGATACAAATATTCTGAAATAGGCTATTGGTACTATGTTAAGAATTTCAGTGTGAAAATTGACCTGGTATGACTAATAGTTATGTCTATTCGATTATATGTTACCTGGTAAACTTTTTTCTGCTAAGATGAGTTGATTTCATAGAAAAAGTTGTTGTAAATGCAATGTTTTGATGTACAAATTAGATCTATGATGACTAATAGTTATCCCTTTCCGATTGTGACATGATGGAAACTGTAATCTGAAGAAAATTAATTTGATTATATTGAGAATGCTGTTAATGATATTGAAATCTGAACTGTTTTAGTCCCCAGCAGAGCGATCATTGCTGTTGAAATTTTATGTAGAAAAAAACTGTTAACTAAAAGTAAATTCTCCATCTCCTCTTGGATACTAATTGCTGAATGGTTGGTTAGCATTCATTCTTGCTTGAGTTGGTAGTTGTGTATTCCATGGCGTTTTATTAAGTGATTGGAAGACGTCGGGGGAGGCAATAACTTTTGGTACAGTGAATATTTAAACAAGCCTGATTCTCTCTCAATCTCATTTGTTATGTTGATACTCTTCTCTTACTTTTGCTCGTGGGTTTAAAATAAATGACATGCATTGTCTGCTCAGGAGGTTTTAACTTAATGGCGTCTGATGTTTTGATCAACTTAAATCAAACGTATTGTTATGAATATTGTGAGTTTGAATTTATTGCTGGTTAATAGATAATTTTTAAAGCCACATGCATGGTAAACATTAGTTTATTATTTACTGTGAACTCTGCTGCCCGCACTTGTGGGAAACAAAAAGCCCTGTACATTTTGGCGTTTTGGACAAATGGGGGTTACTTTAATTGTCAATCATTTCAAAAATCCAGGGTAAAAGTAATTTTCCAAAACCTCTAGATTGGTTTCCCGGTGTGAAAAAACCTGTCGCTGCTTGGTATTTTTGGAATAAAAAAAGACGCACTCTCGGGTGCTTTTGGTCTTTTGTACTCATTCTGGGGAGGCACTGTTTGGAGTTCTTTTTCCCTCAATACCCCTTTTGACTCAGACAATGATTGAAAAAGTAATTTTAGTAGAAGCTTTTCCCTTTAATGGCGAGTTTTTACATTGTATATACATTGCTTTTATTTGATTATATTGACCTCTAAAGCAAAGATTACTTATGTTATGATGATACAAAGTTTCGCTCCAGTCTGAAGTATAATGAGTGATACAAATATTCTGAAATAGGTTATTGGTACTATGTTAAGAATTTCAGTGTGAAAATTGACCTGGTATGACTAATAGTTATGTCTATTCGATTATATGTTACCTGGTAAACTGTATTCTGCTAAGATGAGTTGATTTCATAGAAAAAGTTGTTGTAAATGCAATGTTTTGATATACAAATTAGATCTATGATGACTAAAAGTTATCCCTTTCCGATTGTGACATGATGGAAACTGTAATCTGAAAAAAATTAATTTAATTAATTAAAATTAAAATTCTCACTTAACGTATTTTATAGTGGTCAGTGACCTTGAGCTGGTTTTACCACATTCCTAACTGATTTTTTTCAGTAATTAAATTTAAGGATGTATGGTAATGTATGCTTAAAATTACTGGTATGTTTAGAATTTGAAGATGTCATAAAAATTCATTAATTTTAGTGTAAAATTATTTTTTTAAGTTGAAAATGCAGTGGATTCCTGGGCAATAGCATAATGAGTGATACAAGTAGGTTCGAGTGTAGAATAATGGTTCCTGGGTGAAGTCAATTTTTTGCCAGCTGGGATCAGTCGCCAAAGCAACATTTTTATAAATATTTAAACAACTGTATAGAGAATCTGTTTCCTATAATAGTGAAATATCTGTTGCAGTTAAATGTCTGTTAATTTAATTTCTTGTCAATCAATCTGAAAACTAATTTTTTTCCCAATGTAGAAATTTCTGAAGATTTGTATTCTGGATGCTGTGGGCATGATATCCTGCAATATAATAAATTGTCCAACAGGTCAGATGATAGTGCTCAGGAGCCAACAATAGACACCAGGTTGGGTGCCATCTCTTCATCTGGTGTAGTGTTTCTCAATCATAGATGAATTTAGCATTGAAATAAATGCTGAATATGCTGTTTGGGCTAGTAAAGGGACTAGAGCAAAGGAAGATGATCATTCTCAACTGAAATGCCATGATCTTGAGTGTCAGGTGAGAATTAGTATTGTATTTTTGCTATTATAACTATTATTTTGCTTATTATAACTATACCAAAGTTTGAAATAACTCAGAGTTGGCAACCATATGCTTCCATCCATACAATGTCGCCAATACGGTTGCGATAATTCCAAGTAACAAATTTTTCAGTCAAAAATGTACACTTTTTTTTATAATTCATTACATTGTTCATGTGTTAAGATTGATGAATCTTTGCATTCCATTCCATTGATCATATTTTAAGTATTTGTAATGATACATAGTTCTGCTCCAGAAGCTGAAGTACAAGTGATGCAAATATTTTGACACATTGTTTTTATGTATTTAAAACTTTGTTTTGCTGTAGACTGAAGTATGAGTGATGCAAGTATATGGAGATTGTATTGAGATTCTATGTTAACAGTAGGCATATGATTAGTGGAGAGTCCTATACAGTTGTATGTTTGATGGAAACTATCAAAGTTAAATTAAGTCCATTGCATAGAAAATGCTGTGTTAGCTATAATGGTGAAATATATTTTACATTTAAAGTATGTCTTAACATTGTTTGAAGATAAATTAAATAGTAACTTTTGTCCCAAACATAGAAGTTTCTGAGGACTTTAGTTCTGATACTATGTGGTCAGGATAGTGTTCAAGAGCCAGCAGTGGACACTGACTTGGGTGTTGTCTTAGCATCTACTTCATGTGTTTCTCTATTACAGATGAATTTATCATTGAAAGCAATGAATGCTATTTGGGCTAGTAAACACACCTCAATGAAAGAGTTGTCCTAATCTATAGATACCATGAACTTGGCAGGCTGGTGAGAATTAGTATTGTAGTATTTTTTTAGATTGTGTAAGAAACATGCATATGCCTTTAAATTTCATTAAATTGGTTTCTTAAAACAAAGTATTTGTAATAGCATAGGGTTCAGCAATGTACTAAAGTATTACATTAATCTCTAAAGCAAAGATTATACTCGCATAAGAGTTGATAATGATGACACAATGTTTCGCCTCAGTCTGAAGAACAATGAGCGATACAAGTATTCTGAAACTGGCTATTCATTCTGTTAAGAATTTCATTGTGAAAATTGACCTAGTGACTTATCCCTATTTGGTTCTGTTACTTAATGAAAGCTGTATTCTGTTAAGATGAGTTGATTTCATAGAAAAAGTTGTTGTAAATGCAATGTTTTGATGTACAAATTAGATCTATGATGACTAATAGTTATCCCTATCTGATTGTGACATGATGAAAACTAATCTGAGATATAATAATTTGGTTGTTTTGAAAATGATGTTGAGAATGATATTCAAATCTGGTAAAAATATTTGGGTCCCAAGCAGCACATTCCTGCTGTTGAAATTTTATGTAGAGAAAACTGTTTATCACAAAAAACATAAATTGTCTCTTCCCCTTTTTTGTTACTAATCGCTGAATTGTTGGTTAGCATTCGTTCTTGCTTGAGTTGTAGTTGCGTGTTCCTTGGCGTTTTATCACGTGATTGGAAGTCGTCGGGGGAGGCAATAACTTTTGGTATGGTGAATATTTAAACAAGACTGATTCTCTCTCAATCTAATTTATGTTATGTTGATACTCTTCTCTTACTTTTGCTAGTGGGTTTAAAGTCAATGACATGCATTGTCTGCTCAGGAGGATTTAACTTATGGCGTCTCTGATGTTTTGATTGATTTAAATCAAACGTATTGTTATGAATATTGTGAGTTGAATTTATTGCTGGTTAATAGATAATTTTTAAAGCCACATGCATGGTAATCATTCAAGTTTATTATTTACTGTGCAACTCTGCTGCCACGCACTTGTGGCAAACAAAAGCCCTGTACATTTTGAGCGTTATGGACAAATGGTGTTACTAATTGTCAAGTCATGCACTCACATCTATTGAAACAAGTACATCACATCGTTCTTTTTAATGTAAATAGTATATTTTACAGTAGGTAAAGCAATACCATAGCTCTAGATTGGTTTCGTCAGTGTAAAGTGAAAAAAAAACGCTGTCGCGCTGCTTGGTATTTCTGGACATAAAATAAGACGCACTCTCGTGCTGCTTTGGTCTTTTTGTACTCATTCTGGGGAGGCACTGTTTGGAGTTCTTTTTTTCCCCTCAATACCCCTTTTGACTCAGACAATGATTGAAAATGTAATTTTAGTAGAAGTTTTTCCCTTTAATGGCGAGTTTTTACATTGTATATACATTGCTTTTATTTGATTACATTGACCTCTAAAGCAAAGATTACTTGTTATGATGATACAAAGTTTCGCTCCAGTCTGAAGTATAATGAGTGATACAAATATTCTGAAATAGGTTATTGGTTCTATGTTAAGAATTTCAGTGTGGAAATTGACCTGGTATGATTGATTGTTATGCCTATTCGATTATAAGTTACCTGGTAAACTGTATTCTGCTAAGATGAGTTGATTTCATAGAAAAAGTTGTTGTAAGTGCAATGTTTTGAAGTACAAATTAGATCTATGATGACTAATAGTTATCCCTTTCCGATTGTGACATGATGGAAGCTATAATCTGAGATGTAATAATTTGATTGTACTGTTTGAGCTATTAATATTACAATCTGTTGCTACTTGATTTCAAAATTTTAGTAGAAACTTTTGCCTCTAACGTTCCAAGCGGTCTGCACGTAAAATTCCGCCATTCCAGAGATGCTTTTTCTGCCTTCAAGCAAGATTCCCAAAAGCGGCCAAGTCTCATTCTTAAAAATACTGCTCAACCGCTTTTGAGAACCCCACCTGAAAACAAAAAAATATGTGCAGTGCATCTCCAGAATGGCAATACTTTAAGTGCAGACCGCTTAGAGAGTTAATCACGAGTTTAATAGTAAAAAAGATGCATTGCTTTTTCATTCCGATCTTTACAGCAAAGATAACTTATATAAGAATTTATATGATGATACAAAGTTCCGCCTCAGTTCGAAATATAATGAGCGATACCAAGTATTCTGAAGTTTGTTATCATTCTATTTGGTAGTTTCAGGGGTAAAAATTGACCCGGTATGACTTATCTTTTTTCGATTGTTACCTAGTAGAAACTATTCTGGGATAAGGTCAGTTAATTTTATTGAAAATGTTACATGAATTAGATCTATGCTTGATAGTTGTCCCTTTCCAATTGTGACATGATGGAAGCTATTATCTGAGTTATGATAGTTTGATTGTACTGAATGTGCTTTTAATGATAGTAAAATCTGTTAATGATAAATAAATAATTTGAGTAGAAACTCGCCTTAAATCGTGAGTTTTAAAAGTAAAAAAAAAAATAGAAGCATTGCTTTTATTTTGTTTGAATACCTTGATCTCTAAACAAAGATTGCTTATGTAAGAATTGATAATGATGATACAAAGTTTCGCTCCAGTCTGAAGTATAATGAGTGATACAAATATTCTGAAATAGGTTATTGGTACTATGTTAAGAATTTCAGTGTGAAAATTGACCTAGTGTGACTTGTCCCTATTTGATTCTGTTACTAATGGAAGCTGTATTCTGCTAAGATGAGTTGATTTCATAGAAAATGTTGTATAAATTAGATCTATGATGGCTAATGGTTATCCCTATCCGATTGTGACATGAAGAAAACTATAATCTGAGGTATAATAATTTGTTTCTAAAATGCTGTTGAGAATGATATTCAAATCTGGTAACTGTTTGGGTTCCAAGCAGCACATTCCCGCTGTTGAAATTTTATGTAGAGAACTGTTTATCAAAAAACATAAATTGTCTCGTCCCCTTTTTTGTTATTAATTGCTGAATTGTCGGTTGGTGAATGTTCTTGCTTGAGTTGCAGTCGTGTGTTTTCCTTGCAGTTTGATCACTTGATCGGAAGTCGTCGGTGGAGGCTGTAGCTTCCGGTACGGTGGGTATTTAAACGAGAAGTTTTAACTTTGATACTCTCTAATTTAAATTTTAATCGCCCCAGAAATATTCTTTGCTAATTCTTAAACTTGTCAAATTCTTATTTATTTTCTCGCTTCCAAATTAGGCTCGACTCCTTCAATAGGAGCGAGCGAGCTGACCATTCCCGATCCCTGCTCTGAGAGCAGTCTCACTTGAAATTTTTTTCCATGCTCCCTGTCAATCAGAGGCTGCAATCCGATTGGACGGCGTCAGTCTCACCCTAAGATGTTTTTAAATCCCCGATTTTCATGCAGTTCCCATTCGAGGGTTGATTTCAATCCTGAGGGTCTGTACGGGCACTTTTTTCACCCCAAGCCTTCCATGTAAGCGATTTGGCTTGCCGAATCGCGCAGTGTTTGGCGCAGCCTAGCTTCCCTAAGGAGCTTCTTATTTTTAAAGGTATATTCTCATTTTTATTTAATAATCTACTCTAATGGTTTTTAATGTAAAGTAATTTTACCTAAAATAATTTTATTCTACTGTCAAATTTCCAACTATCATTCGATCTTCGGACAGAACTGGGTTCTTCTGTCTTGCTCTTGCATTTCTATGAACTCATCAATTGTCAGCTCCTGATTGTGAGAATCCAGCATTCTTAAACATCATAACTATCCACTTTTAAATTTATTTGCCTGGCAAAATTGATAATATCAAGTTACCAAGTTTTCCCCCTCGGACTAAAAACAGATAAAGATTTAAAAGTCATGCAACTCCATGTTAACTAAGTCGAGGGACTACTGTATTTATAACTTTATTTTGCTAGACCAAAGTATAATCAGCAATACAAGTATTCTGAAACAGGTTAGTGGTTCTGCTTTTGAGAATATCAATACAAAAATTGATCTATGATGACTAATAGTTATCCTTACCCAATCATGTGTCATGATGCAAACTGTTCTGATGTAAAATAAGTTGATTGTATGGGAAATGCTGTTACAAAAAAGTGAAATGTAGTAATGATTGATTTAAAGTAGATTAGTAACTTTTGGGGTATCAGAAATTTTTGTTATAGGAAATTTTGATATTTAACTTGGTTCTTATGTGTTTAAATGTTGAATATTTATAAGTAGAGCAATGTAAAAAAGGCAAGAAACTGAATTATAAGATTTTTCTTTAAAATGATGAAATACATACATTATTACTCTCAATTTGTAAAAGCAATTTTTAAAATTATAGATAGGCTAAGAGAAAGATCTTGTTTTCTTCCATATAGAGCAGGCTGAGAGTTGATGTAATGTTAGATTTAAAGAAAAAAATGAGGATCCAAAATGAGTTTTTGAGTGAACGATATTTAAAAAAATTTAGAAGTGTTAGAAGAATTGATTATTTATAAATTTTGGAAGGATTAATTACATATAACTCAGCACACTAAAAAACTGCCGATCAGTTCTTTGTACAGTCTCCCCGTTTTCCAGGTGGTCCTGGTAGTTGAGTAGATCTAAGGTTTCCAACATACATCCTATTTGCTCTGATATGTTTGATAAAGTGATATTTCTGATTTTTTTTTTTTTTCGGATGCTTCAATTACATAATGTTACAATAGATTATATACTGTGTTTTTGGTGCTAGTTTCATATCACGGAGCACGCGCCAAGATGGGTGATAACATTACATTATGGTTACCTTGATATTTTTATCATTGCCATGGGGATAATGTTTATTAGAAATAACTTTTATTGGTTTTTTCCTGCAGTAACCCTCTTAATTTCGGAAGATTTTAATAAATTTCTTTAAAAATTCAATCATTTTCAGTCTAATTGTTCTATTTCATTCTTCTGTTTTATTTTGTGCTATATTCGAATATGGATGTTTCTAATATGGGTTAGTAATAGGATATTTTTCTTTAGTTTAAGTGTGAAACTTATAATTATGGCTATAAGATGTTTATTTTTGCTTTATTTTGTTTTAAAAATGCCTTTGTTCAATATGCCTTGTTCAGTTAAATTTGTTGAAGGAACTTGCAGGTGTTAGAATATTGCAAGTTTTCAATACTTTGTACTTCCTCTCTAACAACTTTACCCTGTATGTTTCAAGAGGCGTATTTTATACAAGCAATAAAAATGTAAAATTTTTCTTCAAAAATGATGAAATTATTCACAGACCTGTACTGATATGTTTGATGAAGTTCTATTTCTGATATTTTTTGGATCCTTCAGTTATATAATTTCATAATAGATGAGAATGCTTGTTTTCCCTGTAACTTTTTACCCCCATATGTTTCAAGAGTACTTAAAAGTTTTTGTGTACTTAAACTGCTTAGTTAAATGAGAAAATTAAGGATTTTATATTCAACTTTTTTATAGGATTTATGCCTTTTTAATTTTATAATTTTGAAATTTTTTGTTAATTCCCAATCGTTGAGAGATCTTGTAAAGTACAATTTGAAACACTGCAGTGCAAAAACTCATTTCAATACTCTTGAAAATTACTAAATATCACAGGAATTTTTTATTTTAACATGTAAAGGGGGGGCTCATTTAGCATTACGGTGTAGGAAAAAATTGATGAAACATTTTGTATTGGAAAAAAATGGATCAACTTGGATAAAATGAAGTTGATCCAATTTTATAAAATACCTTTTTCTGTATAAGATAGCAAAGCTAGAATTAGTTTTGTAATACGTTGTATCAAAAAAAATTATAAATCTGGTCCCTATTTAACATTACACAAAGACAGCCTTAAAGGTGTTAAAGGCTGTCATGTTTAATTGCTTGTTTTTTACTCCAATTTGCTTACTCCAATACTGTATTGCATTCCTTATATCATAATTCTTTCTTTTTTTCATGGATTAGCGACTTTGTTAGATTGAAGTCTTATCTTTTTTAAGATTCCAAATTTTTGAAGTAAAAATCACTTTTGTGTATGCATGATTCATCTGAAAAATTGGATATTTCAAAATCTGAATTTTTGATTATTTAATTTATAAATCTAATTGCAAACCTTTTTATAAACAATCTTCCTTCACTATTAAGATAAATACAGATGAAAAACATTTTTTTGCTACTTTTAGAAACTATGCCATCTATTAGAAATGCTTGTGCTTAAATAAACTGTTCAAAAATAATAAATATGGTCAAACCAAAAAGTTAATTGGTAACAATATAGCATGTAGGTGGGCTAGTTATGGCAGACTTTGGGTAGCCTGTTAGCTATTCCATTTAAGGCCGTCTTCGCCAAGCGTACAAGAACCTTAGCTAAAAGTGAAGCACTTTTTCGGACAAAAAGTATTTTCAAAATATCCCACTAATATATAATTTTGTATTTTAATCTACAAAGGGAGAGCTCCTTTAGCATTACGGTATAGGAGAAAATTTGTGAAACACATTTTGTATTGAAAAAAATGGATCAACTTGGATAAAATAAAATTGATCCAATTTTAAAAAATATTTTCTGTATAGGATATCAAAGCCAGAATATATGAATGTTGTAATACTTTTTTTATCTGAAGAAATATTGTAAATCTGTCCCTATTTAACATTACACAAAGATAGCCTTAAGTTGTTACAGGCTGTCTATGTTTTAATTACTTCTTTACTCCAATACTGTATTGCATTCCTTATAATTCTTCTAAAGACCAACACTTGTTCTCTTGGATAAAATCAAATTGAGAACATCTTCCCTGTCAGTTGCCTTATTGGTGTCATTGTACAAGATTCAAATTGTAAATTATTTTTACAAAATTGCTGAAAAGTTGACCAATCTTCAGATATTAACATTAACTTGGTCCCCAAATGACCAAAAACAATTCCTTTCTTGTTTAAATGCTCTGGAATTTTCTTGATTAACTTTACCTACAAAAATATAAGTTGACTTGACTTGTGAAAAATTGTATTTAATGAGGACATTTTTGGGAGTTGTACCCGCTAATTAGTCATTCAATATTTTCTGTTGCAACTAAACATTACAAATTAATATTGAAAGTTTTAGTATGCATTTTCAGTTAAAATTTTCTGATGACAGTGCATTTTTCATATTGAAATTTTTAATTATAACAAAACTATTCAAAATGAAAGTGCGTGTGAGGATTATACTATAGCTATTGGAGAATGCTGCGTAATAGGAATTTTCATCCCTTAGATGGGGGCTGCAGTTTGCAGAATCGTCTTGAAATAAAATCAAAGTGCCCCAATTCAGATTGAACTCTTCATTTTTGATAGGGTGTTTCCGACATGTAATTTAAACAATTATTGTACTTGATTATGTTTTCGATTTTTGTGGAAACATTTCATCATTTATCTTCCTGTTTAAAATTTTGAAGAAAAAGAATGTTTTAGAGGCTTATGGTACTGATAATGTTTGTTTTTTTTATATTATATTTCTGAATCTTTCACTGGAATAAAAGTGCGTTTACATTGAAGTACTATTTAAGGACATTGTATTTTAATTAAAACAGTGTTTCCAACAGTGCAATATCAAATGATAGTTATCCATTTTTTTTTTTTTTTGATAAAGAAAAAATGGTGATTTGCATACAGTATGTTTTTGTTACATGAATTAGATCTATGATTAATAGTTATCCCTTTCTGATTGACTTGATAGAAACTATTATCTGAGTTATAATAATTTGATTGTATTGAATGTGCATTTAATGATAGTAAAATCTGTTAATGATTAAGAAATAATTTGAGTAGAAACTTGCCTTAAATCGTGAGTTTTAAAAGTAGAAAAAAATGGATGCATTGCTTTTATTTTGTTTGTTTACATTGATCTCTAAAGCAAAGATTGGTTATATAAGAATTGATAATGATGACACAATGTTTCGCCCCAATCTGAAGAACAATGAGCGATATGAGTGTTCTGAAACTGGCTATTCATTCTGTTTTTAAGAAATGGTTTTTATAAGAGTTTACATGTTGAATATTTATAAGTAGAGCAATGTAAAAAGATTTTTCTTCAAAATGATGAAATGCATAATTTATTACTCTTAATTTGTAAAAACAATTCTTTAAAATATAGATGGCAAAGGAATATCTTGCCCCTGCCTTCCAAATAGAACGGGCAGAGTTGATGTAGTGTTCAAATTAAAGAAAGAATTGATGATCCTAAGTGACAAGGCTGTCTGAATTTTTGAGCAAACTATACTTAAACAAATTTACAAGTGTTTGAAGAATTTATTTTTTATAAATTTTGGTAGGATTAATCGCATATAAATAACTCCAGATGGCTCTTTAAGTTGAGTCAATCTCAGGTTTCCATCATATATCCGACCTGCTGTATGTTTAATGAAGTTATATTTATGACTTTTTTCTCCCGACACTTCTATTGTATAATGTCATAATAGATAGCTATAAGTTTTCTATTGTACTTCGCCTTGAACCACTTTTTTACCCCTGTGTTTCAAAAGGTTCATTTTATATAAGCAATAAAAATGTAAGTTTTTCTTCAAAATGATGAAATATTCACAGACCTGTTCTGATATGATTGATGAAGTTCTATTTCTGATATTTTTTGGATCCTTCAGTTATATAATGTCATAATAGATTAATGCTTTTTTCCCTGTAACCTCTTTTTGTACCCCCATAAAAATTAAAATATTTCTTCAAAATGAAATATTCACAGACCTGTTCTGATATGTTTGACGAAGTTCTATTTCTGAGATACTTAAGCTTTTCATCATAATAGATGAATACTTTTTTTTCCTTTAATATTTTTTCCCCCTATATTTTTCAAGCACTGTTTTTATGTGTGTGTTTATAGTTAAGTGAGAAAGTTAGAACATTTTCAACTTATAGATTTGCCATTTTAATTTTGGTTGAAATTTTTTGTTTGCAATTTCTCAACTGTTGAGAAATCTTGTAAAGTACAATTTGAAACACAGCAGTGCAGACTCGTTGAAATACATTTGACCTCCGTATAATGAACAAAGAACATTTTACTGTTTTTTTTTTCTTTTATTTAACGAGTTTTTTCTCTTGTAATTGGATTTTTTTTCTACCCTATTTAACTTTAAGTTGAAAATGCAGTGGATTTTGATAATGTTTTTCTCCTTACAGATTTCTTTCTGATGAGTAACATATAGAATAAATATTAATTTGCAAAAGTGTTAGAAGTTTTTTAAATAAGTGTTTTTGAATCTAAAATTAGTTTTGTGGTTTTTAAGGTAATTAAAAGGTGAATCTCAATTTAACGAATTCTCCATATTCCTTTTTTTCATGGGTTAGCGATTTCGTTAGATTGAAGTCTGGCTGTGTATCTTTTCAGATTCCAAAGTGAAGATCACTTATGTGCATGATTCATCTGAATTCAGTTCATCCTCTGTTTTTGATTCTTTAATCTATAAATTTAATTGCAAACCTTTAGAAACAAACTTCTTCAATTTTCAGTTGACTTAAAATTTTTTGATGAAAGTGCAGCTATAACTATTAGAGAATGTTGCACGTAATTAGAGCTTGCAGCCCTAATGATTAGGCTGCAGGTGTCGGAATCGTGCTAAATAAATGCAAAGTGCTCCAATTCAAGATTGTGCTTTTTTTTTTGATAGGAGTGTTTTCAACATGTAATTTTAAAATATATTGTACTTGTATTATGCTCAATTTTTGTGTGAACATTTCATCATTTTATCTTCCTGTTTAAAATTTTGAAGAACGAATGTTTAGAGGTTTTTGGTACTGATAATGTTTATTTTATTTCTGAATCTCACACTGGATTAAAAGTGCATTTACATTGAAGTACTCTTTAAGGACATTGTATTTTAATTAAAATACAGTGTCTTCAACAGTGCAATAAAAATTAGTTATCCACTTGTTTTCTTATTTGATAAAGAAAAAATGGTGATTTGCATACAGTATGTATGCTTTATTTTATAAATTTTAATATTTTTCCAAATATGTGTATTTGTTAAATATTTTGAATTTGCTTACTTTGGAAACATTTCATTTTCCTACCTGTTTGAAGTATTAGAGGTTTTTGACACTGATAAACATGTTTATTTTATTTCTGAACTTTCACTGAACTAAAAGCACATTTACATTGAAGCACTGCTTAAGAGCATTGTATTTTAATTTAAAGTACAGTGTGTCAAACGGTGCAATATCAATTGATAGCTATCCAATTATTTGTTTTATTGAGAAAAAAAAGCAGTGATAATTTTCGTACAGTATGTATGCATAATACAATAAATTTTAATATTTTTTCAAATATATATTTGCTGAGTATTTTGAATTTGCTTACCTTTTATTTTTATTTTTCCAGGGGTTTGTCTGAGGAGAGATGTAATAACTTCTGTAAAAGAGGAAGCAATTTCGAATTTGTATGAGGTAGAGCTTGTGTATTAGTAGCAAAATAAAAAAAAATTTTAACACTTGTTTTTCTTTTCTTAATCATAAATATTTTGTTTGAGGAATTCAAGCCTTCTCTATTGATTGATTTACTAACTGTATATGAATATGGGCAATGACGAATAAGTATGAAAAGACAATGTATACTTAATCGTTTGCAACTGATAGCTCTATCAAAATTCAACAATGAATAACGAAAGATCAATTCGATAGGAACACCGTAATTTTCAAGAAAATAGCAACTGTAATATTTCAAACATTATTTGATCATTGCATTATTATATTATATAAACATTATATTATGTATATGTCTGTATACATGAAAAATAATGAAAACAATAATATTTCATTCTGTTTTAAATTTTCATTTCAATAAGTTTTTTTTTGTTTCCAAATCTTATACAATGGTACATATTTTTTTTGTGCGGCCCGCGAGATTATAATGTTTTTCTGAAGTGGCCCGCAAGGTCATTTGGGTTGGACACCCCAGTTTTAGAGGACAAGGGAAATATTGAGTGCATAGAATTACAATGGGACCTCTATGTAACGACGTCGCTAAATCCCGAAAATAAGTTTGTTGTATAGAGGTTAATCTTTCAATTTTCTTTATAATCCACATAAACTAAATTTCTAAATGCTATACATTTTTAATTACATTTGCCACGCATTTCTGTAAATTAATAAATATTGGGTTATAGGGAAAGTTCTGTGGTATTTTAAATAATAGGCAGGTGATTTTTGTTGTAAATAAAAAAACATCTGGCTAGTGAGTCATTCGGATTTTGTTTTTTTTAGATGCTGTATAATATAGTCATTTTTTACTGTTCATCATTTACTTGTAATATTTAAAGTGAAAAACGTGTCAGTAGATAAAAGTGCATTTATGACACTGCATTTTGTATGAATTCCAAAAAGGAAGCAACACATCGGTTGCATGTAAAAATTTATGTGCAGTATTTGGAAAAGATATTGTAAATGTTCGTACTTGTCAAAGATGGTTTAGCAAATTTCGTTCCGGGGAACTGAGCCTCCAAGAAAGTAATCGATCTGGATGACCATCCAAGATTGATAATATTTTGCGATCCATGTTGGGAAGTAATCAGAATTTAACAAGTCAAGAAATTGCAGAAGAGTTTGGCATTCATCATACAACTGTTGGATATCACATTAAATCTCTTGGGTTTGTGTTAAAGCGAAGTGTTTGGGTTCCACATGAATTAACGGAAAAGAATTTGTCTGATCGTGTAAGAATGTGTTCATCACATCTGATTAGACACAATGTGGAGCCGTTTTTGGACAAGCTGATTACTGGAGATGAAAAGTTGATTCTTTACGAGAATATTAAGAGAAAAAAATCTTACTGCAAACCAAGAACATCATCTGCAACAGTTGCAAAACCAAGAATCCATCAACGAAAAGTACTGCTTTTTTTTGTGGTGGGACAGGAAAGGTCCAGTGTACTACAAGTTGCTGAAACAGGGAAAAACCATCAACGCGGATCTCATCTCTACTGCAATCAACTGGATAAAATGAATGCAGCTATCAAAGAAAAAAGGCCAGCATTAGCCTCCAGAAAAGGAATAATGTTCCACCACGGTAACGCTCAACCACATACTGCAATGGTGACACAACAAAAACTGAATAAGTTAGGATGGGAAGTCCTTGGTCATCCACCGTATTCACCTGACATTGCACCCTTTTATTATTACCTATTCAGATCTCTGCAAAATTATCTAACGGGGAAAAAAGTGTTTCTAAGGCAGTTGCTGACTATTTTAACTCCAGGGACGAGAATTTCTACAAAATAGAATTATATCTTTCCTATCAAAGAAAAAACTGCAAGGGAAGTTTCTTGACGCCTTTATTCACTTCCTGAAGAATTCAGTTTTTTTTTTCCTTTAATGCTCAAAGTCTTGCGTTTTGACATTTTCAAGCTACAAGAAACGGAATTACCAGTACGACTGAACAACACAACAAATGAACGGAGAGTAGTTCAAGGACACGAGACAATTTCACTGAAGGTGAAAGGGAATTTCTAGTGAGCTAGCTGGACAATCGGGGTTTAAAGGTTGCCCTTGGATGAGACACTGAGAATTCTATTGCTCTCGAGTTACTCTAAAATAAGTTACTAATAAAACCAGTACAAGATTTATGACCACCATAAAATGTGTTAAAAAAAATTTTGAAATGTTAGTAATACTTAAAAATGGGGGGAAAAAAAAATTTGAATTGAAAGGGGTTTTTTATAAAAAAATACTTCGCTATAGAAAGTTATTTTACAAAGAGAATGGAAAATGTTCAAAAAAAATTGCCATAGGGATGTATTTTCCTCTTGTTTTTTTTAAAAAAGAAAGAAAATTTATATTTAAATGGTATTTTTTTGTTCTAAATAATAACTGAAGTTATGAAAATAACCACAGTATAAGTCACTTCTGAATGTATTTTTAGAAAGTTTACTTCCACAATAAGTTAGTGGGTCGGTGGCAGACCAGGGTCGTGTTATGAGTTGGGAGCCAAACGCAAAATTTACATGGAGAGAGGGCTGATACTCTAAATCTTTTGGCTAAAATGTCCTCCAATTGGTGTAGTGGGTGGCCAGCTCATGTGTCCTGCTTGTTCTCTTCACCATGGTTCAAAAGTTAAGGTCTGTTTCCAAAAGCTTTTGGGTAGCTGATTAGTGCAACATTAATATTCACTCGCACCATTTTGGTAAAAGCTTCTAAATGTTGATTTTTGAACAAAATATTTCCATTTAATAAGTAAAAGTAATGCTATTAAATGTGGATTTGTAACTTGTTATTTATTAAATGTGTTACATCATTACTTATTGACCACTAGTTGCACGGGCTTTCTCTACTTTTATAAATTTTCCCTTCACAAGATCAGCACTTTCATTATTCTTTTTCGAAACTACTTTGACTTTTTTGTTTCTTTCCCCTTCCGCTTAGCCTGGGCTTTTACCAAATGTGTAACACAATTTCCTCCTTCCTTCATGACGCCAGCAATTTTATGCTGGTGTGTGCATGTAGGATGAGAGTGATTGTCATTAAAATGCCCTTTTTCGAAATTTTTCACTGTCAAACAGGTTTCTTTCCTCTTCATTTACCCCTGCGTTGCACGAACATTTTTGAATGTATAACATATGGTCATGGAAATTCCCCTTCTCCTCTAGCTATTAGCACTTCTTGTTGTGTGTGCATGATTTCTATATTAACGTCATTACAATTCCCTTTTTCGAAATCTTCCACAGCTTTCCATTGTCAGAGAGAAACGCGTTTCTCTTTTATCTATAACCCGGCGTTACAGTGGCTCTTTTTTGATTGTAGAACTATTCCCTCCATCGCCCCATTATATATTAATGATGAATTATAAAAAAATCTTATAGATGCTATTGAAATGATTTTTTTTCTGATTGTTTGATTAAACATATGTAAGCGTAAAAAGAACACCATATATATATGGTAAAAAACGTATATTTTTAGTTTACATTCACTAAAATAAATATTCAAAAAAATACTGTCTGATAAAATTTTATTATAATTTTGTAGTTTTTCATTCCCCTGTAAATCATTTAAACATGTATCTGACGAAAAAAAAGTATGTTATACAAAACTAACATATTCATTATTTTAACAATAATTATTTTCTTAGCAAAATAATAAAAGGGGTTTGTATTTTCTTTTTTAACGTTACATAAATAATTTCCTTAGGTATTGAAATAAAAAAAATTAAAAAAAGTTCATTGAGCAATTGGGTTTTGACATATCGTTTTAAAAAAAGGCTGTAAAAAAAAAAATTGTTTATTGATAAAGACTTATTTAATATTTAAAAAGATTGTAAAATAATTAAATCAATATATAAAATATATATTACTTTTATTATATTATAAAATATTTTTTCTATAAATGTTTTATATACCAGCTGAAATGCCCGTTCTTCGCACAGGTTAAGTTTCAAAAACACAAACTTCCCCTATTATAGCAATTATAATATTTTTTAGGGAGGTTAAAACCCCCCTGTGTGAAGTAGTACAACCAAAAATTAAAAATATTTTGTTTAATTTATGTTCAAATTATAAATATTAAGTACAATTTGGCCTCAAATTAAATAATAATTTAACAAAAACAAATATTTCACTGTACGAGAGAAAATTAGCATGCTATAAAGTAAACAGAAATGAATGAAGGAAATAAAAATTATATCAGAAAAGTAATAGCAGTAGTAAGTTTCTGCTATTGAACTATGGGTAAAATAACCTGAAGTACATAAACCGAAAGAAAAATTAATGATAAACTGATTAACAAAATAATATCATAAGTAAGAAATATTAGGAAGCCATCAACAGGAACAAAATTAAATTAGTATTACATGAGGAACGGTGTAATAAGATTTAACATCTCTGTCATATATCTAATATAAAGTATTAGATGTAATTCAATACTTAAAAAATTAAGTTTGTATGAACTAAAATAAAAAATCTATCTAAAATAGGTCCCCGTTGAAATAATCTAAAATCAACAACAGTACTGAATGATACAAACAATAAAACATGTTGCTAAAAAATTAATGATCCAAACAATTTTTCGCAATATTTCTATTAGCAATTGTAATTCTTTTTCTAAGAGCACACTAATAAATGAGTACATACAATCATAAATAACTAGTGATAAAACGGAAATATCTATATCATATATGGGCAGTATGATAATATATAAAATATGTATACGCGCGATCCCCAAAAAACTACATGAGGATAAGATTATCAGAAGCAACATTAAACCATCAGATGTAAAATCACATCAACACTGAATTTTAAAGAATTCCAAAAGGAGATATGAGAAAATCTTTTCAAGGTGCATATTTTTTCAGGTAACTTTTTTGATCACAAATGATTGATTTATATATTGCAAGATTGTCAAACAAAGTTAAGTCGAGACAAAAAAAACATGTCAACATTGAACAGGAATCAGAAAAAAAGCAAT
>BMAV01024582.1:0-13454 GCA_019973955.1 Trichonephila inaurata madagascariensis
ATATTTCCTAGTAATAGGATTATAAAGTTATTAAGAGAATTTAAAATCCTTAAGCAGTTATTTTTTGTATAATTCTGAAAGTTAATTTTCATCTCATAATCTTCTTAAATTGCCAAGGAAAAAGATTCACATGGGAAAAAAATAGGTTTGTCTGAAAAAGAAAAATATCGTAGATAAGTAGAAATCAGATGGCAAAACAGTTAAATAATTCCGAAATCTACTTTTAGAACTATGTTTATACCATGTTCAACGTTAAATGGATTAAATTTAGTGAACTAAATTCAGAACAACAGGGTTTGCTTATGGAAAATGGTTGATTCATTATGATTGGTAAACTAATAAGACATTAATACAGAGAGGTGATAATTAAACTTCCCCAATAAACAACATCCTACAGATAAGACTGGTAAGTGGATTGTCACCAAATTTACAACATATACTTAACCCATGACATGTACTAAATGAATTAATATTAGTTAAAAATGTTCAGTAAGAGGCACTTTGCAAGGTAACTAGCAAATTTAACAAAGAAATAACCACAAGAAATGCTTAGGCAACTTGAAAATGCATTGACAAGTTCTTAGTTCACCATATAATCAAATCACATTAAACAGAAATTGATAAATTAATAATTGACTGAGGTAAGTTGGTAACGTAGCCATCTTGCTTGCTACTTGTTTTACTTTGTTTTCTTCTGATGTTAACTTGCGTTTTTGTTTATTGTATATGATTTTTATTTATAGTATGCATTGCTAAAGGTTTTATTTTCGAGGACTTTTAAAGACTTATCACAGCCAAGCTTCATTTGGTCTTCCACCGAGGATAAAACATTGCGATAAAAAGATTTGTGAGTGATTGAGAAATGCTTATTTTGAAGCATTTTTGGTCAGTAATGTAGTTAATGAATTTAAAATAAATGTGAAACCAAGCCTTATGATTTTTTGTGTGTGTTTAAAGAGCATAAGTTAGTTGTTGAGAAAACCACATGTCATGTTCTTAATGGAGACACAGTAAATTACAGTATCTTATGCGTAAAGATGTTGATGTTAACTAAATGTTAATTCTTCAACTTAATATGGATAATATGCTACAAGTAAAGTATATGTTGGCATGAAGATTACTGAAACATTGAAGAAGAAAGATTAGCGTGTGATTTTGTCAATAAAAAGAGTTTAATATGAACTATACTATATTATAATTTACAAAGAATTTACATTTTCATCGCAATTAACCCTTTTGTTAAATGAACGAAAAATACAAGACACTCATTAATAAATGTATGGTTATATACTTTATAACACAATAAATGTATTCATTTTTATTAGAATTTTTAGTATAGTTTATGTATCGGGTCTATATGACATTTTCGCAAAGATTTTCTTATAATGGCGAAATAACCCTGATTATTCTAAGAAAATTCCATTTAAATATAATACGATACTAGGTCTTTCTAACAAATGCATACAAAGAAAAAATAATTTACTTTAAAAATAAATTAATTAAATTTATCAACAGTTAATACCGTGTATTTTCCTTGATTTATTCCTTAAAATCGGAACTTTACTTTCGAAAAAAAAATGTATACGCATAATTATAATAATAACTTTCATAATATTGATCAAGCTATTATAATTGTTGTTGTTTTTATCCTGGGATACATATGAAATACAAGTGGAAGAACAGAAATATAGGATACAAACAGAAGTATATAGACATTTATTATAAATGATGATCCCAGCGTATAACAGAAGAAGCGCACTGCTTTCCATTCGAAACGGAATCCATTATAGGTGAAAGTCCGACTCTTTTTACCGAAGAAAATACATTCATGCCTTACTCAGGATTCAAACCCAAACCCACTTTATTACAAGCGAAGTGTCATACCCACCATACTGGCTGAGCGGCAACTATTACAATTAAGGTACTTTATCTGAAAGTCACCTGTAATATTCTTGACAAAGCTATCGAATAAGGTTATTTTTAAGTATGTTCAATTTGAAAACAATACTTTGAGTTTCTCAAAATACTTTTTTCTCCTATTTTCTTACAAAAATCAGAATTAGTCTTAAACTTGTTGCATACTGACAGACTTACTAATGCAAGCAAGAAAACAACAGAATAAATTAAAAAAAAAGCATTTAAGTAATACAATGAATTTGTAACATTTAATATTATATACAACTTTCACACAAATCTTAACAACTTAATTAAGGGAAAATAATCTTGCATTTTTCTTTTACTAAGGTTCTTATTCTCACCATTTTAACGAAGAACAGACTTTGCAGGGAAGGGATGAACATTTCATAGGATTGTACTTTACTAAAAGAAAAGTAACCTTTATATGGAGAACTAAGTGTGTACTATCGTGACTTGCTTTTTAATGAGAACTGTTTCGAGGTCAGAGGGTGAGACAAACTTCTGGAGTCCCTTCGCTGATTTATAAGTGCTGCTTAGAAATTCTTCTCTGGGTGCTTTAAATGCACGAAATAGTTCTCTCTATAGAAACAAGCATCTCTTCTTAATTGTTGGAGGTATAACTTAAGTAGAATTAAAACATGAAAATAAGTTCATTTCTTTTTTTAACCTTGAAATCGAAAAATTTCCCCTATTATAGAGAATCAATAAGTTTTGTCAAAATAAAATATTTTAACATTTAAAAGAAAATCGGAAGTAATGCTTGAAAAATTGCATTTTAAAAGTTCTGCATAATGGTTGGTAGTTGAATAAAAAATAACATCTAAAACCTTTGTCAAAACTAACTTAATTCAGAATATAACTTAAGGATTTAATTGCAATAACATAACTTCCTTTCCTGTAATTGAATATTCTAAAAAAAATACCAGAGGGAAAAAAAATAAAAACAGTTTTACTTAAGTATAAGTTGTCACGACCCAGGGTAGCAGGTGGGGGTGGGAGGCTCTAGAAAGAAGCAGACATGATCTTAGAATGACTTTAGAAGTACTTTGTTTAACCTTTAACATTTAACGTAATGCACTTTTATAACTTAACTTTAGGACCAATAAGAAATCTTAACCCGAAATCATACAACTAAATTATCGAAACTATTTATCTTGATTAGAGCTCCTTGAATGATCCTTCTTGAAGCCTCATAGTATGGTCAGCTCCAAGTTTGGTTATTGAATCACTTCTTGACGAATTCTCTGTCAAATATTAATCTTAAGATTCTCGACCACCAATCACTGTTTATTGACTCTTAAAAATCAGCATAACGATCAATGCTTAACCATTATTTCGCATACTCAACAATTGGCACTTAAATAGTAGTTATATTTGCATAAATCAAGTCATTTCTACGGAAAGCGGTTTTTAAACTAAAATCCGTTAAGGTATCCGACAACGTTTGGAACGGTGATTTTGCAAAGCGTATAAATGGATAATATTTATGATATTTAGTGTCACCTAGATTAGAAAATGTATATAAAATTTTTTAAGAATAGTATTACAATAAAAAATTATTTAAGTAAAATATTTTGCAAAAAATGAACATTGAACCATTTTCAAAATATTCTCCTTTTGTGAAAAATGCTTCTATTATTATAATATTTTGTCTGTATATAGCTCAGACTTTTGTACAGAGCGCAACTAGAATTTTTGAAATATATAACTTAGAAGTGGGTTTATCCATGTTTTACGGCAACAGAGGGGAGAAATTTTAAGAAAAAAACGCCGAAAACTATTTCAATGGGTTGTAACTCTGCAAATAATGTGAATTTTTCAAAAATCATAGTTGAACCTCTGTACAGAGGTTTGAGCTATAAACAGGCAAAATATTTTTATAATAGAAGCATTTTTCACAAAATGAGAACATTTTGAAAAAAGGTTATTCTAAGTTCAATTTTTGCCGAAATATTGTATTTAGATAATTTTTTTTTTGTCAAAATGTCCTTAAACCAATTTTATGCATGCATTCTAATCTAAGTGACACTAAATATCATGAAGGTATCCATTTATGCGCCTTTTTAAAATCACGATTCCAAACGTAGTCGGATACCTTAAAGAGAAATAAGTTGGCTTAACGTGGAAGTTTGGAGCGTGGGTTATAATTAAATAAGAAAACATTTTTTAATTAATGTAATTATACTGAAAGTCCAATGGCTGAGTGGCTAGTGCATCACGCTTCCACACAATATGTTCGAGGTTCAAACCCCGGGGTAGGCAAGGCTGATTCAGCCTTTCTTCCCTTTAGTAGGTCGACAAATGAGTACCAAGCTTCCTTAGGAACTTAGCACTGGGGGTTTCGCGTCAGACTGATTACCTGACAGGAACATCTGCTCATGCATCTGAGGGCCCAAGGTTGCGTATACTGAGTTGAGCACTGTAGTCCTTGGCCCTCATGGGCTGTCACGCCACTGAGTTAAGATAATTATACTGAAAGCATTAATTATTTGCATTTACATAAGGGGGAAATTGTGGAATATATTTGCTATTATTAACCTCTAGATCAAAATATGATTACATATTTATTTATTTGCCTTTAAACATTTTATAAAACTTTTTGATAACAAACGAAACGCTTAAGGATTTTCGTTTTCCAGAAAATTAATTTCAAATAGCTGATAATTAAATATATCCCGAAGGTATGTGGTTGTAAATACAAAATTAAAAAAAGCATAAAGCCAGAAATATTAGTATTATTCCCATTGGAGTTGTACATTATAATTTAAATAATTAGAACAGTTACTCCGAGCTGTCTTCTAATTCTGCAGAAACACCCTCGAGAACACTTTATAATCGATTCATGACAGGAACTAGTAGGTAATTACCAACGTGGTATTAGGCTGAATGTAAATTGCTCAATCTACATGTGGACGGCAGTTCAAAACCAGACTAAATATTTCAGCATAGATTTATCACTTGATCTTCCTAATCAGTTATAATAACTGTATATGTATATATGTTAGTTATATTAACATACCGTTGTAAGTAATTTTCATTTTAAACGACTTTAGTTTTCGTTAAAGGACCACGATATCTCATAAATGTTGTTGGAATATTTTAAAATTAGAGATGTAAGACAACAAGCTATTAGTTATTTTAATTAGTTTAAATCATCTGTACAGATAGAGGAGGAAAGTTATATTTTAATTAATAAAAAAATATATTAAATAAAAACCTACCTTTTTCAGAAGGGTCATATATTGTGAATAAATGTTCGTAGGGAAAAAATTATGCTTATTTCTTGAAAATTGCTCATTTTTCTGCAATTTTCAACCGAATTCTTTGCACAAATATTGCAATAGAACTTCTACATTTTTGTCATATCCGTATTATATTAAAATTAAATGAAATTTTTGTTCTTTTAATATTTGAGAGTAGAGAGAATCTGAAGGAGAGAGACAAATGTCCTTGTAATGTAAAAGCCAGGATATTTTGCATGGCATACTTGTAGATGTGGTATTTTCCAAATAATCCGCTCAATACGCCACAGATTTATTTTGAAATAAAGTATAGAACATGAATTGTTGGTTGACGTCTGTACATATTTTTATTCAAACATATAGCTGTAAAAATCATTCAGAGAATGCATCACAGAAACTCCTAAAGCACGTTTTTGCACGAGATATATCACCCACGAAAACCAAAGGACAATAAGACTTGTCTTTAGGTTTTATACACGAATAAATTTCTCTATATTATCATTTTAATGTTTATTCTATTGGATATTATAAGAAATAGTTTAGGTTTCTAAAGTATTATTTTAACAGTACATTAAAAGAGAATATTCCGGTTTGTATATGATAAACAATTTGAGAGAATTACCACAAATGTACTTTCCAAATATTTCAAAAAGCGACATACAGTTATCAGCTGTTTTATAAGCTTTCATCTGGAGTTATAAATTGATATGAGGCCTAAATTAAAAATACATTATACTGAATATGATATTTTGCTTAGTTGCTTATATTACTTTATTTTTTTTGACATTATTATTCATCCTTCATATTTGTTACAAATTTTTTAATATTTAAGTTTTCATTAAAATTCGAAAAAAAAATTCAGTGTGAAGTCTGCTATAAATTCAATATTTTAAGCAGTTTTCCAAAATTCTGGAAATTAAAAAATAAAAGAGTTTTCTTGTTATCGGTAGAATAAGCTTCGAAGAAATAATCATTTGTTTTTCTTTCTGTTAGAGTGCACGTACGTGGTGAATTTTCAAGCTTACATTTTCTTTCACTAGAATAGTTAGAACTCAAATATAGAAAGAGATAACAAACACAGGCAATTCAAATAAAAGTTCTGTTTACTTCACAAACGGAAAATGGTGTATGAAAAAATTAAATAAAAATAGGTCGTAAATCAAATATCGTTGTTAATCAAATGTGAGTTAAATCAAATCAACTCTTCTATTTGTGTTCCACTTAAATAAGAATTTTTCAGCAGTTCTAATATTTAGATACTTACAAAATAATTCTGATTTCTAATGATTTGACATCAAGCGCTAAAATACATATTGATTCAATTACAAGAAAAAAAACATTCTGCTAATAATTCTCTGTCTCTATAAATTTCATGAAATTCTTAATGAAGAAGATATAAAAACGTTATTTAATAAAAACATTTTTTTGATATACGAGTATAAGCCGACGGACATTTTAATATTAAATGTCATTGTGTAATAATTTAAAATGAAGTCAAACATTCAAATATAGCTAAGGTAAGAAAAAAAGAGACTTGAATTCAGAAAATAAATTAATGAAGTTTTAAAACGTGATAAAGTATTTTGTCTACCTTAAAGAAATAAAATAATATTCCGTTAAAATCATCTGGACTTAACAGATTTCAATAAATATTCGAGATGCTCAACTATAAAATATCTGCAGTAAGAAATGTTATATTTTTCTTAATGCTGCTTTAATTGTTATAAAAAAACTATACATTTGTCACTGTTAATTATTGTATACGTTTATATAACGTGTAATCGTATAAAAATTTTCCAATAAAATATTTTACATTTTAAGCGTCAAAATTCGTGACATCATTATCAAAATATTTTAATTTAACCATTTTGTCACTTGTAGAATATAACGCAGTAAAAAAATTCTGTTTACCAAAAAAATAAATATTTTTTTTTTATTTCTAATGGCAGATTATGAACAGTTACTAACAGAGTTCATCAATATATCTATTCATTCACCAAAAGCAGGTATCTCTTTTTAGTGCGGTGCCATATAGGCGGATACCAATCGCCGCAAGTAATTTTGACGCCCAGTTTCCTCCTATCCAAAAAAATAAACATGTAGCTTGGAAAATAGTTTTTTGAATAAAAATCACACATGAATAATTATCCACCAGCTGGGATCGAATAATAATATAAGCACTGCCGGGTAACAGTTATGAGGAAATACAAAATAAAAGCATGGATTCATCTAAAGAACTTTGTAACATTGGAGCGGAAAAATTATTTTTATACCTTGCGGTATAACACACTTTAACTATCACAAACTTCATTTTTCTGTTTATTACATAATATGATCACATACAAGCCACATGTGATGCCAAAGAAAACAAAGGTTTAGCGATGGTATTTAAAATTTAATAATGGGACTAAAAACTCATTAAGTATACTTTTAACAGCCATTGGTGACTGCTCAGGCATGCAAAGGTCTCTGGAGTTAATGAAATTTAATCTTCACGAGTTCGCTATTCATTTTCCTGCAGTATCTCTAGATATACTTTTTTTAATTACTCTTATCTTGCGCGTAAGGGTACGGTGAATATTCAAAATAGCTTTTCCACAAAGTAATCTAAAAGAAAGATTTAGTTTTAGGGAAAAAAAGATAGTCTTCCACACTTACCTGTTCTCTCAAAAGTTAATTAATATTGAATGCATTTGTGATGCAATATATTTACTCAGCAGCAATGTATAGATAAAGAAATCTGTGTTATTTTTAAATCATGAACCGCAATGGTTTTTATTAGGTAAAATAATAGTAAAATATTATATTCGTATTAATTAAAATTGTGTGAAAAATCACTGTATAAGAAAAGTCTAGCCAAACTTTAGTTTTTTTTTTTTTTAAAATATAAGGATTTTGATAAAACATTGTCTTTCAAAGAGACTTTTTTTTATGTTTATACCACACACATAGAGTGTTTCTTAAAGTATTTTTAATATATAAATGTGACCTCATTTCAAGAGTTTTAATTTTTTATCCATAATTTTTGTCATCATTTTCAATATACACTTGAAAGAAGTAACATGGAACAAAAATCTATAACATAAGCAAATTTAAATTTTAGTAATTCTCATGAAGCAAATTTTATCTCTATACTTTATTCTAGTAAGAAAAATCGATTTCGATATTTTTTGTATTAATGTATATTATGAATAAAGTGGTTTTTTTTTGTCTGTTTTTCTTATTTACCTTTTTTAGCAGTTTGTAAGAAAGGAAATTCTTCTAAAATTAGCTTTGAACGAAATTGGAATTTATTTAAAGCTCAAAGTGTATGAAACATAAATAATTCTTAATCTAACCACAAAAAACTACTTAATTTCACAATAATTATCTTTGATAAAATGAATATGGTATGAATGTTAAAAATAATAAATATCCATTTTTATATAGTTTGAAGGAAAATACGTTGAAACATAGACATTGTCATGATTATATTAAAATGTTAAAGTGATGAAAAAATAGAATTTTACTCGATACATTTTTCACTATTGTTCTTATAAATTAAAATTTTCTTCGGCTATTTTTATGTTATGTGGCCTATAAAAATTTCTATCCATTCAGAATAAGTATTGTCAAATGAAAGGAAAAACTTTTTAGGTCAACTTTTCCATGAAAAATTTGAAAAGATTTCTTTTTTTTACCTATGGTTGTAATGAAGAAAATAAGATAAGGCATTGACTTAAAGATTGCATTTTTAATTCATTATTAGGATTTTAACAAAGTATCAAGGGAACATATTATCCACGAATGTAATTTACTTTCAATCTAATTAATAAAATAATTTGTGTGTTTTTTTTAAAAATAGATAATTCTTGTGCTTTAAATTAAAAAGAAAATTTTTTATTAGTAATTATCTATCAACTTCAAAGAGATAAAAAATTTTTATTGATGTTTCATCAGCTTTTTGGAAAAATTCCTCATTTTATGGAGTTATTAAACATTAACTTTAAAATTTTTACTAAAATACATTTTTAAATGTTTAATAAACATTTAATAAACGAATTAAAATAATTTCGATTAAAGTTTATTTTATTTATATTATTACAAATAAAATCCCATCTAAAATTAGCTGAGCAAAAAAAGCGTTTTTTTAAATAAATTTGTTTGAAAAAATTAAATTTAATATATAATGGCATTTTTGGATTGGGAATTAATTCATTAAATCCCCGTTTTAAATACAATATAAATTTAATTTGCTGAATTTTGCTCTTACGCCAATATTATATTATTAGAAAAATTAGTTTTAATGTCGGATATATAAATGGTTACATTTATTACTCTAAGAAATTATTTTGCTTAATCACATCAAACAAGAATAAATAATACTCTAGTAGTGCTATTTAATAATATACTGCTGTTGAATGAACGGTGGTAATTGAAACAGCCTAATTACGACAAATCTTTTCATTATGCTTTCTTTTTGAAAAAAAATATTCTATATATATTTTTATCATGAATTCTTTTATATATAAGTTCAACCTATGCATTCCTCAAATAGTGATAAGATTTACTGTTTCTTTTTTTCTTTCTGATGTTTTAGTTTTGTTAGCTTATAAAATAAAGCTTTACATTGAAATCTTTGTCATGTTAATTATAAAGAAAGATAAATTTATTCTTCTATCAAGTGATAACAGTATCAATATATTTTTATTTTCATACATTGCATGAATATTTAAGGACTCAAATGAAGTGCAAAAACTGAGCATTTTAAAACGGTTAAATTTTTCAACTCCTACTGCTAACTCACACTCTCTATATATTTATGTATTTATTTGTTTATTTATTTATTTATCTTGATGGAATTTTCAATCGTTAATAAAATACATTTTAAAGCGCTCAATTGAGCTGAAATTTAATATACAAGATTATTTTGGATGACAATACAATAATTTAACTATAATTAATAAAAATTAATTGATTAAAACTAATTTTTAAAGAATTACAAATACAGCCACGTTGGCGACTTAACAACTATTTTGGCGACTTGTGTCAAAACTTGAAAAGGTTTTTTCTCACGTTTTAAAGCATTCAGTTGAACTGAAATTTTATATACAAGATTGTTTTGGATGACAATGCGACACTTTAATGGTAATTAATAAAAATTAATTACTACATAATGTTCTGATTCTGTCATATATATATACTATTTATATTAATTGTAACTATTTAATAAAATGTAGCTAAAATAAAATATTTCTTTGTTGATCTAAGTAGGAATTGAGACTTAATTTTTTTTTATATTACTTGTTTCTATTTTTTTTTAAATAAAGACTAGTCATTAGCGAGAGAACATTAATTATTTGACCGTCACATTATGTACGCAGCACAATATTCAAACCTATAGTCGGTAAATAAAATTAGCAAAATAAGATATTAATACTTGAAATAAGACATGCATTGTATTCTGAAATTCAATATCGTCAAGAAATCAAAGATCAAATGAAGTTTGTACTTTTTGTAGTTTCTATGATAACGAAGGTTGTTTTGAATGCTGCTAATTGGTCTAAACATGTTTTAGTCTCAAATTAATGAAAATTTTCGCAATCACATTTTATTTTTAATAATTGGTTTTTTGATTTGTTTGTAAAAATATTTATCCAAATTCACATATAATACTCAATATATTTATCAAAAATTGATGTTTAATTTTGATACATGAAGGTAATAGTCTACCTTTTCTTGGTTTGATTTGTTTTTCGAAGTCTATCTAAAAAAATGAGTTACTCTCAAATATATTTTGGGAAACTGATTTTAATCAAAACACAGTCTTTTGAGGAGAAAAATATGTGATATTAATACATGGATTCATATTCAATACCCGTCGCTTAAATATAACTTTTTACTCTTTTGTCGCGATAATTTAAATCTAAATGGATTTAACAATCAAAAGATCCACTATTAAAAATTATTTTGGAAAAAAAAGACCTGATCAAGTTATCTTTCCATCTTACTTCTAACACTCTAACTATTGGGTAAAAGGGTTGCTAAAATTTCTTTCACTGGTATGATCTATAAAAAATAATATTATGAAAAAAAAATCGAATGTAATCTTTATGCTTGCAATTAGATGTAGAATATCAAATAAAAAAAAGTTGAAAAAATCAACAATCAATTAAGATCCCTTACGTTTATTTTGTTTCCATGCATAGAAATTTAAGTACACCAGTACTTACTAATTAATAAACTTTCTACCATTTGCATAATTTAAAAAAACAAAATACCTCACTTTCGCAATGTATGCATTTTTATTCAGTCATGGTAGTTGAAAATTTCATAATTTCCAGATTTTTTGAGAATGTTTACATAATTGTTGCTTAACTTTGAGTTCTAATAAAATGTCTGTAGCCAAAAAGGAGTACAACAACTTCAGAATAATTTTCATTGTAAAACACAACGTGGAAACAAAGGACTTCTCATTTCTTACATTCAAGTTATCGCGTGTAAATTGCTCCTTTTTTTACATCACCAAGCCGTTCTAAAAAACTACTTTTTAGTGGGCAATTAATATTCTAAATTTCCTTACAGTAAAATGCTAAGAGTCAGAATTTTCATTTTTTTCACTATGTATGCTCACTTTTGGTTTTTAGAGTTAATTTTCTTTTTCCATCTTTATTAATATTAAAAAAATGCGACGTTGCCCAAAAAATTGCTAAATCTACAAAAAATACAAAGGGGGAAAAAATGTTAAACTTTCTTCTTTATTCGCTAAGATGGTACAAATATACGGTAAATTAAATCCTCCTGGAAGCTACAAAGGAAATAAGCTAAAAAAAAAAAAAAAAAAGGGAAAGGAAAAAGTAACCTACAAGAAAGTGGTTTTAGAGGTTTATTGGATAAAACCCAAACTCGCATCATTTTGTCGGCGTCTTTTCTTATTTTTTCATCCGCACACCATAAGATTTTCCTATTTAGATTTCCTCTCCACAATTCACATATTAAGTTCCGCATCATATCTTACTTACGATTGGGCACTGTTCCTTGATTGGATGCATGGATGCTGATCATCACAGTGGTAGCTTTTCACTAAGAATTTCTTTTCTCTCTTCTTTCGTCTACTGTTCTTTTTTTATATACTTTTGCTCGACGAAAGATCTTTCTTTCTTTCCTTATCATCAATCCATCAGGAGAAGTGCACAATAATGCAATGCAGTGATTTACCGTAGAGTGCTTCCGAGAAAGAAAAACAAGAAGAAGGGAGATATTTCATTCTCCTTATTTTATGTGGACAAAGGGTAGGTGCCTGAAGAGAGTCCGAAGATAGAGATGCCTGTTTGCTTAGAATTAGAATGAATTCAGCAGTATTTTATACCAGAGTATAAACATTCTTCTGAATTCGTATCCCATTCATATAGAGCCCCTGACACGGAATGCTTCATTAAGATGTCTTACTATATCAAACAACACGAAATAACAGTAGCTAGAGTTGTTATATAAAGGAATGAAGCATTCAGTATTTCATACAGATAATGATGATTTCATTCAGATATATTGTATATATATGAATAAGCAAATAGCACATGGGATTCATTACAGTTTCTTGATATTTGATCAAACAAAGCATGCAATATTGAACATAATAGCAGGCTTGTATTTTTTTTTTGTTTGATACTGAAATATTCAGGATTTCTTATAAGAACGTAACATATTTCTTGATACAATCATAATATATCAGATATCATAAAAAATAATTGATATCTATAGAACAGGGGGGATGGGAGAGATTTGCAGCATCTTAAGTAATCCATATATAGCTATTGAGTCAGATAAAAGAGTTTTATATGTTGATGATCTTAATATATATATAGTGAATATAAGTAAGTACGTTTCCAAATACATTTTATTACTTTAATTTATAAGAAAGTATTTTTTGTTGTATAAATAGAAGAATGATCGTGAGCTTAGTTTTTTTAGGTACCTAAAATATGGGAAATGATGCAAAGGAATCCATTTTGACCACTTAAATTCCGAAATTGCAATTAGATAGAAAGATATTAATTAAAAATTTTCAAAACCCGGTTTTTGAGGCCACTTTCAATTCGCTGTATTGTTGGGACTATTAAAAGAATGACATAAATTTGCGCCGAAAACCGGTTTTCAGCCAAACTGAAAATTCATGACAACGGAATACATTCACTTTGATTAAGTAATAAATAACTGAACTAACTTGAAATATATTATGAAAATCACAATTTCTTCAACGTGGGACATTTTTTACCAATTTCTGTAAATTTTCTTTAATTTAAAATAAAAAAAAAA
>BMAV01024582.1:14363-29317 GCA_019973955.1 Trichonephila inaurata madagascariensis
TGTGTGTGTGTGTGTGTGTGTGTGTGTGTGTATGGAAAAAAAACTTTCTGAGAGTGTATAAGTAAATAAGGGTTTTTTTCTGTCAGATAAAAGTATTTACTTTTATAGCAAGTGTACATAATGAACTTTCCAATAATTCAATTTGTTATTTTAAATTCTAAGAAAGTATTCTCATTGTTTTATGTACAAAATAAAGAATACGACATTAGTTTTTTATAATACATCACAACCGATTTTTTCTTTTAGAAAAATTATTTACTGAAAAATCTTGAAAACATAGGAAAATGCTGCAATGTTTTTATTAAAAAGTATTATTCTTTTTTTAAATTATATTTTGTACGAGGAATGTAAAAAAAAGAAGGCTTTTCTCCCATATTAGTTTTTCATATAGTTGGGTATATTTAATCGAATAATCAAACATCCAGAAATAAACAGTCGCTTCAAAAGCTAACGGTAAGACATTTTTTATTCATTATTTAATGAAAATGGATATAAAGTAATATTTATTAAGGAACTAAGCAGTAATATTTTCTAATATGCATTACCAAATTGTTTATTTAATCATAAAATGGTAAATTTTCAATTTTTTTTCGATACAACTACATTAAAATTTTGTAAGTTATCAATCGAAAATATGAATTTGAAGGAAGGTCATATTCCGGGGGCGCCGCCCGAAGAGGGTAAAGAGTTTTATACTCGGAAGAGCTTATGCAACGCTGGACTTAGCCGAACTAAAAGAAACCTTTCTTACAAGAAAAAGAAGTGGAAGAAATCTCAGTAAAAAGGAATTTCAATGGCATAAATATAAAAATAACTCACATCGCGCATATACACGTACCCAGGAATGCATTGTGGTGTACTTTGTTGCTGATACCATCCCATCGATGGTGTCAGATCAAGATCTACGAGTTTCATGGCGGTAAGACACTTGTTCTACGCTTGTCGATAGCCACAGCCTTGAGCACCATGCAGATGACAGCACTATTTGTCTCCAATTAACCCCAATTTTAAGAAAGAATACCCTTTTGAGGGGTCGGGGATTCTACCAATTTTCTTCCTCTGGCACCAACCTCTCCAATGTACCTTCGGTTCAACGAATATTTAGATTATACCCCATACTGCACATACACTACAGATTATCAAACATTCATGCATTATCTGGGATTCAAACCCATGCTTTAAGGCATAGCCTCACAAACCACTATACTGTCTGAGAAGCAGACCGTATAGGAGTTAGTTTATGTGGGGTCATTGATTGAATCTACTTAAATATTGTTTCACCTATTTGCTGCATCTTACATGCTTCAATTGTATATAGATAGGATTTTAAAAAGTTCTAGCAATATAAGTTGTATGTGTATTAATTTTAAGCATTCTGTATTTCAGCAATAAGGCTTAACATGTTCTTTTGAGCGAATTTTGTATTTAAAATTAATATATAGTTGGTCAAATGTCGTATTCCTAAAACATCTCTACTTAACAAATTTTTCTGCTAATACATTTATTAAGTTCTTAAATATTACTCAGTTTATTTTTATCAGCTATATAAAATTTTAAACTTCCTAATTAAATTTGTAATTTCAGTTGATGATGAAAATTTCAGTTAAGCATTCTAGCAATCTCCTTCTGATTGCAATTAAGAAACGCAATTCATCCAAGCCAGAGATAGTTTTGACAATATATTCTGCAACGAATGCATTGAATTCAATAAACCTTAGTGAACAAGCCACATTAATCACATTTGTAAGTTCTAAACAGGAGCATTAATTACATTTATAACAACGCTTTCGGAGAACAAAGTAGATTACGCATAAATACTCCCAATCTCTTGACGAAACGGATTAGATATAATTATTTAAACGAAACTAATGTCATGATTTATGCATCTCTCACGCAATGCTGTAGGAACATTAAACGATTAAGCATCCTTTGTATCACTAACGAACTTTTGGTTTCGTTTTATTATTTAATCCTTTACATTTGGAAAGGAAAAAGCAAACTAGTTTCTATTTTGAACGTTCATTTTTATTCAAAGAACTGAAGTTTAATAAATCAAATTATGGATAATTAATTATGCTGCTGAGTTAAGCTTATACGAGGTCCATTTCAAGAAGATTTTCATAGATTTTAGATGTATTATTATTATTTTTTTACGATAATATAATTACCCAGAAACAGAGTTCAGTTTATAAAAATTGAATGATTACGTGAATGGAAATAAACTCTCTCTGAAGTATTAATAAAGAAACATAAAAACATTAAAGTTTATGAATTTGTGGAATCTATCAAAATTCGAAATTGCTTAGATTGAATAGTTGCTAAACATAAAATTGAATTACATATATCTTTTCCTCTGTATTATTATTTAATATTTAACTCTATTATTGAATAATTTTATTAATATTTTAAATTAAAAAAATGCTCCCCATGAAATTTTTTTACCAATTGCCAATTCACTTTAGTTATTGATCGAATTCTGTGACATTTACTCAGTAATCATTGAAAACCACATTGAATTCATAGGAGAGAGCGCAATTAAATTTCAAGATATAGCGATAAAACCTTTTCAGAGATTGAAACATTATCTACTTTTTCCAAACAAAAATAATAGGTAATACTTGAATGTGTTCCTTGAAATTATAACAAAGAATCTCTAAATTACAATCCGTAGCATTTAAAATGTACACATTATTTAAATCAGAACATAATTAACTTTATTAAAATAAGAAAAAAAAAACATCTTGCTTTAATATAACAAAACTTTAAAATTTTGACACAAATTAAAGTATTTTTGCAATGAATATTTATCTTTAATGAAGAAAGTATTTTTCTTATTCTTTTAGTTTGTTATGATAACTATCCACTTTGCAAAATTCTAAGCCTTGCTTGTAAATTAGTTATTCTTTGTTTTTACATTTGCATAAACCCTTACTTTAAGAGAGAGTACGTAATAATTAAGAGGAAAAATCAAAAAGCAAATGGACCATTGCAAGGTTAGCTTCATTACAAGGTTAGGCAACAACGCTAGAAACCAGAGCTGATTGAGGGGTAGTAGGCCACACTTCTATACAACGTGTCCCTCGTAGTCGTTGGAGTGTAACAGGCAATTCAACGTAACAGCTAAATTCTCAATCTGCACCAAGGATGAAAGTAGGGCACTGATTCGTTCTTGGTTTGTGGAAGGTGTGAAGCTTGCGGAAATTATGCGAGCGCCGTATGATGACAGTTGTTGACCGAGAAGCAAGATTTACAAAATGTTAGAGCTTATCAAACAGGAAAGAACTTCTTTACGTGATGACGAATGATCGGGCTGTCCATTTACGTTAACAACTGAGGACAATGCGCAAGTCGTTGAGCTGATAATGATAGAAGGGTATAGTGATAGAAGGGATAGCTAGCATCCAGTGTAGGCATAACACCTTCCACAAACAAAACGTGAATAACTGCTCTTCTTTCTTCCTTGGTGCAGATCGACAATGAAGCTGTCATGTTGAACGGTATGCTACACTTAAACGACTACAAATGAAGATGATAAACACGTTATATAGAAGCGTTGCCGACTACCTTTTATTTAGTGCTGGTTACTAGCACTGTTGCTTAACCTTGAAAAGAAAAATTACAAAAGTCCCTCTACTTTTTGACTTTCCCTCGTAGATTTTATTATGAACTATAATCCAGAGTTTTCAAATATTAATTTATTTCCCTTCCTACTTTTTTATTTTATAAATATGTGTAAGGTCCATCCTGCTAAATATAATACTGACCTATTATCACTATATAGCTTTGATTTAAACTAACCAATTTATAAATCAAATTCACTGAATTTATCAATTTATGTTACAAAAATTATAGCCCAAGCAATAAATAGTCTTAATGCATCGAAGCTTAAGAAAAAACATATTCTTCAAACACTTTGTCCAAATTTTGTTACATGTTATGTAAACACTGTGCTAGATATGTTTAAAAATTTCTTGCAAATATTTCAAATTATTTTTTATTAAAAGTAACAGTATTCTGTTTGATAACCCTATTAAATTTTAATAATTATGGGAAATATTTATTACACATGATTCATTTGAAATTCTTTATAAAAGGCTCGGCTTATGAAGTTTAATTAGTTTAACTTACACTTATAATAAGTTACATATTATTTTTTAAAAATTTAATGTCATTCTTATATTAATGACCCATTATCTAAATATTCACAAATTCGGTTTGTTTACAATTTTCTTATAAGAAAATTCCTACGACATACGTATTTTGAAGAATTTTTGAAATTCACCACAATTTATTCCTTTAAAATACAGTATCACAGCAAATATTAACAATATTTAAAATAACGCTAAAAAATAAATAAAAATAATTTTTAGTTATAGCGAATAAATCAGAAAGGCGATAAGGTTTTACATTTTTTTTACTGAAAAAAAAATGTCAATTGGAAGTATGTAAGAATAATCTTGAACGTATAATTTTAAATAGGAAAACTTTTGTTTCTAGTTTTTTTGGTGATTTCTTTTTTAATAAAATCTTGAAATACAGGTTCCCGATCCAAATTAATCTACGAAACTACTTAAATGTATTCGAAGAAACGAAGTATATATTTAATAACACGCATTTCTTTTTAAAAAATTATTCTTAGAACTAAGATGTGGAAATGTATGACATTCATTGATATTTGATCACATCTATGGGAACAGCTAAATTGCTATATCAATTACTAATGTAATGATGAAAGATGGTGCAGTTCTCAATAACGAATTTCAATTTTCGATAAAAGTAACAATGTTTCAAATTATGGGAACTCAACTTCATGCTAATTAAGTTATAATGCTCCCTTGCGTTTTTTCTCAGAACAAGTTAGTTTATTTTTCTTACTTATTTCTGAAGAAATTATAGTTATTTTAGCTATTTCCAAGAAATGAATTTAATATTCTTAGAAACTCAGTTTGTGCCATTAATTTCTTGTAAAACCTACTTTATGTGAAAACACCTATAAAAATACTAAACAATTTTCCCAATAAATTTGAATGTATTTCATTACGAAGAGTTTGAAAGTTTTGAAAATGTTTAAATTAATTTAGGATTCAGGTTGTCACGATTTAAACATGTTGAATACATTCCCTCGAATATGTCCCCAATAGGTTACATAATCCTAAAAGAATTAAACATTTTTTTTTTCTGAAATTAATTTGAAAATTTATAATTTAATTAAAATTCGGATGTTCATGAACAAAATGTAATTTGCTCACAAATTATGATTAACTTTAGCCATAGAATATATAGATAAAAATATATCTGAAACATTACAATACAAAAACTAAATTAATTAAAATACTTCTCAATTTTATCAGCAGAAATTTAGTTTTTAAAATTCTAGCTTAGCTTCTTTAAAATAGTTCAAAATGGATTTCTATTTCGAATTCCAAACTGTAATATGTTTTGATTTTCATTTATATCTCTGATACAAAAAAGATAATAATAATACTAGGAATAGTACTGGACGACGTTTAATAACTTTAACATAAAAAAAACATTTGAATTTGGTAACACTTAGCATAGTCTGATGATTATGTTAATAATTGTATCATATCATCAATTAAAATCTTGTTTCCGCATTAAGTTAATGTTAAATTAACAATAATTTATGAATACTTACAAAGATACACATTGTATTTATGAATCCCCTTTGTATCTACGTTGGTGTGGTACAAGGGTGTCAAACTGAAAGGCTGACTTGGGCCATATAAACACGATATAACTTAGGGTGGGTCTCAAAGAAAAACAAAATTCATAGAAACGTAGGTATATTTCGAATAATATCTTATAATAAACATATGTAAAAGAACACTATAATTTTAAAATATACGTCCTTTTACTAGACATCTCTTTTCTGCTACTATCTTTCTAATTTCGGAAGAAATTTTGATATTTTAATATATATTATTATGTGCCAATATATTGATCGCACCCCATAAATACTAGTTGTGGGCCGCATGCTCCCCGCTAGTTTAACACTCCTGGTGTAGTATAAATCACATAATTAAATTACTTATTCAGATATTTTATATTTTAGAGTTTCCTACTAGATTTTTTTGATTCGAATAAAACTTGAAAATGCAAAACTTTTAAAGACCAATCTGTTAGTGCAAAAGAAAAAGTACATTCAAGTTTGAAATTCTAAAATCGCGAATTTCTTTACACCAAAAATATATTCATGAATTTAAAATCTTAGGAAGACAAACTTTGAAAAAGCTAAGCCGGAATCTATCATGAATATTTAACCCCCCTCCCCTCGAAAAAAATATTCACAAAAATAAGTTTGTTATGGATTACAGAGAAATATATTTCAACAGCTACCTTTATATATATATATATATATATATATCTGTATCCGACAGACGTTTGCTATCTTAAAGAATAGCTTTCCGGAGAGTTTGTGATTGGAAATGGAATACGACAAATATAAAAATTCTCCCATTATCACTTCCTGTTATTCTTTTCGTAACAATCTTTCGAGACTCGCATATAAATTGAAAAATTGTCATTCTCTCAACTGTTTTTTATTCTGGACCAACATTCTTTCCCTTTAGATAAAGCAACAGTGGGCCAGAAGCTCCCATCATCATACAGATAGAGAATTACATCTCTCTACCGTAGAAACTTCCGAGAAACATTGAAGCATGTGCTTTAATATATAAGGTAATATGTTGATGCACTGCAGCATAAAAGTTTTTAAAATATCGTATAGAATTTTTTTTTGTTATGTTGTTCTAATTCAAATATATTGATTAAGGTACCCTACTACGTTCGGAACCGTGATTTTGCAAAAGCGCTAAATGGATCATTTTAATGATATTTTGGGTCACTTAGATTAGAATACATGTATACAATTGTTTTAAAGACATTTTGACAAAAAAATTATTTAAGTACAATATTTTAACAATAAAATGAACAAAGAAGGACCCTTTTTCAAAATATCCTCCTTTTGCGAAACATGCTTCTATTATAATAATATTTTGCCTGTATATAACTCAGACCTCCCTACAGAGGCTCAACTAAAATTTTTGAAATATATAACTTAGAAATGGGTTTATCCATATTTTACGACAACAGAGAGGAGCAATTTTAAGAAAAAAACGCCGATAATTATTTCAATGGGTTGTAACTCTGAAAATAATGTGAATTTTTCAAAAATCGTAGTTGAGTCTCTGTAAATAGGTCTGAGCTATACACAGGCAAAATATTATTATAATAGAAGCATTTTTAACAAAAGGAGAACATTTTGAATAATGATTATTCTAATTTTTTGCCAAAATATTGTATTTAAATAAAAAAAGTTTGTCAAAATGTCCTTAAAACAATTTTATACATGTAGTATAATCTAAGTGACACTAAATATCATGAACATTATCCATTTATGCACTTTTTTAAAATCACGGTTCCGAACGTTGTCGGATATCTTAAAATTGCTTACCAACTGTTAAGAAAATAGAGGGTGTTGTTTTAAAGTATCTGACAAGGTTCGCAGATAAATTTTTCAAAAATTGATTTTCTGAATAATTCTATTGTTTTAAACAGCATAAATAGGCTTAAAAAGTCATAAATATTAAATAACTAACATGTATCCCCCTTCTTTTTGGAAAAAAAAAATGTATTTTTAGTAAAATTTAGCAAAAAAAAAAAATTTTTAAGTTAAGAAAAACGTGATAAATAAAAATAAATTGCACATTATGCAATTTAAACGTCCTTGATATATTTCTTAATCCCTCTAAAGTGTCACAAAACGCAGGATAAAAAATATTTTAAGAAATAAATATTTTATTAGCATTTAAATTTGATGGTCATGATTTTTCGTCAAAATTACTCCATGTTCTTCGGTAAAAATGGCTGTAAGATGTGATTAAATGTAGCTGTCTTAAAACCTGCGGTTTGTTACACTCTGAATCGAGCCTATAGCATATATGTTATAAATTTCATTACATTTGTTTGGATTATTTAGAAGATATCCCATTTTCCGTGTACAAATTATCATAAAAATTTCATTCTTCAAAAAACGAATTAAAAAAATATTTTTATTAGTTACATAAAATAAATGCTATAAAAAGAACTTAAAAAACTCTCTATTTTTATGTATTAGTCCTTCCTCCTCAATAATTAATTTCTTTTTTTCCTAATGACTCAAACAACATCAAACACCTAAAAAGCACTTTTTCAACATAGTCGGACACCTTAATAGCGGTGTTGAGCAACAGTGTCCCCAATAGGATTGCGGAATAATTTGTATGATCAGAGAGAGAGAAGCTTATAAGATAGGAATGGTGATTATTTCTGAAAAAGATCAATTTTTAAATTGATTCGAATCGTAATCTGATGAATAGATTCACAAAACAATCGAGGTCTAAAAGATCGATTTTTTTAAAAAAAAAATTGATCTTTTTTTCAAATCTGCATTTACAATGTAAATATAAATCCATTTTATGAAAAACAAGAAATATACCATAATAAACGATCTCTCATCAGTAAAATCAGCTAATTTTTTAGTTCAGGGTATTCGATAATTGCAATTATTTTTATTACCATGTCAAAGTATCAGGTATAAAAGAAGACACTTATTTTCTAAATGTATTGGTTACATTAAAAAGTTTAGAAAATACATAACATAGCTTATAGTGCTCAATAATGCTTAAAAACTAACCTCTTTTTAAAAATAACATTGTCAAGTCTACTGGGATCCAAGAAGTTCCACTCATCACTTGCGATGTTGCTGACCATAGAAAAAAGGCGCTCAAAAGGTACAGAAGATCCAACGATACTCATATACATCACGGCTTTTGAGAGATGAGCGTGTTGATAAATACAGTTTTATTACGGCTTTAAAAGATAGTACATTCAACTAATTGTAAATAATTTTATAGTTTTTACCAAAACAGAAAAAAAATCGAATTTTAATTTTCCAGGATGAAATATCGATTCACTGAATTGATTCAGTTCTACATATCGATTTAAATGATCGAATTTTTGGCCCGAGATATCGATTCTTCGATTAATCGATCTCAGATCGCCATCCCTAGTATAAGAGAGTCCAAGAGAAAAGTTTGTGAGATGAGATGTTAGGTAGTTTAGATGAAGTAGTTTAAAAATAAAATGGTTATTTGTTTTTAAAGAGCGGAAATTATTTTAAATATTCATAGCACATCAACTTTTCATATTCAATATCGTTGGGAAAAAAAATTATTGTTTTGTTCAATTCCTACTATTAGTTTACAATCTCCCTATATCTTGTTCAAATCTTCAATCGTTAATAAAATATATTTTAAAACACTCAATTGAGCTGAAATTTTATATACACGATTATTTTGGATCGCAATACTGTATTTTAATTATAATTAGTAAAAAATAAGTTGATTAAAACTAATTATTCAAAGAATTACAGATGCATCTACGTTGGCATCCTTTTTTGGCGACTTGGGTTTTAAACTTGAAATTATTTTGTTTTCTTACGTTTTAAAGCATTCATTTGAACTGAAATTATATATTCACGATTATTTTGGATGGTAATGATATATTTTAATGATAATTAATGAAAATTAATTGACCCTTGATATTGTGATTCTATCATATGAATATACATATTTATATTAATTGTAATTATTTGTGATAAAAAGTAACTAAAATAAAATTCTTCTTTGTTGACCTAGGAATTGACATTGTTTTTTTAATATATTAATTGTTTTTTGTAGGAACATATTTATGAGTTTTCAACTTTTTTTATATAATTTTAACTGTAAATGCGATGTTCGGTAAACTGATTTAATAAAAATTTATATGTTATTTTATAAAAGTTATATTTAGTTAGTACAAAGAATGAGAGAGGAAGATTATATGTTCAAAAGCCAGTCGCGCGCATAACCATTTGCTCTATTACCAAACGAAATTAAGAATACATAAAATATTTGAACATTAATGGATATTTTTTTAAAAAAAATTGGAAAAAGTAAAATTTTGAATTATAGATGCCTATTACCTTAAAATAGAATCAAAACGTTCATAGATTATGTCTAAGAACTTATTTCTCTCTTCAATACTTGCGCAGAGTAATTCAGCAAAATAAAAAAAGAAGATTATTAAAAAAAAACTATGTTTACAACTTACATATATAGAAAACTACTTTTGAATTACATATTTTAAGACTTCCAATACGTAAGGCATCGGTTTTTTTTAATACTTTTAACAGTATAAGGAATCCGCTATTTTCAAAAAAGGAAAAAATCAAAATATAATTGACTCGTTTGCTCTTACGAACAAAATGTATACAATATAAGAACAGTCCTGATATAATTACTTCTTCAAAAGTACACATATTGCAGTTATATTCTGAGTATTTCACTAAATAAAATACGACATGTGCAACGATAATACTATCTAAAATCAATTACCACTCTGTAATAACAAATAACCACTTTATTTTACCACTACTAACTACCTCACACTTTATATATAAACTAAACTACCTCACACCTTATAAATAATTTAACTACTTCACACCTTATAACAACTTCACAAACATTATTTTCAAAGTCTACCTCATACGCTCCTCTAGCCCTCCTTTTATACAAATAGCTATCCTGTATTAGCTGGGATACAATTGTTTAATGAAACACTGCCATCTATTTTCTTAATAACATAAAAAAATTGCTGAGAAAACAAATTTTATATACAAAAATAATAATGTGTAATAATACTTATTGCATTATAATACGTACTTTGAAAATCATGGATAATGATTTCAAAGGACTTTCATTTTCTTCAAGTAAATTTAAATAAATCATTATAAAAGATGTATAAAGAGTTTAAATATAGACTTTTTTAAGAATAAGCTATACATTTTTGGATTTTTTCTAAATTAGGATTTCAAAAAGGGGGTTAAATATTTTCCCATTTGAAGATAATTTTATTTCAGTGTATAAATACATATAATTTTTTATAAGTTTAAATCAATTTAACACATTACTTCATGATAATTCAAAACTCTTATTATAAAATTAATAAAAAACTGTAACAATATAACTGTTTTGAAATAGTGAAAAATTTAAACTTTAAAAATGGAACTAATCCCGAAAAGTATTTCAATAAAACTGTATATATAATAAAATGTATAAAAAATGCTCAAAAAATGAAGAAAGAAAATGTTTTTAGGCTTTATTTGAATCCTTTATAAAAAATAAATTGAATCATGCTTATACATGTATAAATTTAAAAAAAAAATTAAAAAAATTAAAATGCTGAAAATAATAATTGAACCAGTTAAAACAGTTGATTTAAATTATATGGTAATCAGGGAAATGGTTGCAAAAAAAGTGTTAAGCAAATATAAAAAATAAATTAATTAAATGCTTCCTTATATTCCGAAGATTTATGTTTATTTTTGCTTGTCATTTAAAACATTTAAAAACAAAGTGGTTTTTTAATTAAATACTTGCAAAAAAAGCAGAAAGGTAATTGAAAATATAAATTAACTGATTTTTTATCATGTGTAACAGAAGTTAAAAACAAACACATTACATCATACTTTAAAATTATTCCAGATATCAGTTACTTAAAAATAAACATTAATTAACAAAAATAAACATTTCAGAAATGAAAAAATTACTGAAAAAAAAAGAAACTTTAAGATGATAAAAGTTATTTTACGTGGGGTTTTTTTAAAACTTTTCTTCACAAAATAAAATTATTTAAAGTAAAGATTACAACTTAATCTCTCTTTTCTTGATAAAACCTTAATTAAATGATCATGCAAAATATTTTATTCAAAGTTTTAAAGAAAATAACGACATATTGAATTCTGAAGTAACAGCTTGGAAAAAATATAAAAATTAAAAGAAGAAAAAAAAATGAAAAATCTACACAAAAGTTTTCTTCTCCTTTCTTATTTTTTTTCTTAGAATATTTTATTTCGAATCTTCGTTTTCACGACATGCAAACATGCAAGAATCGTAACCGTTCCATCTCGTGCTTTGATCCTTCTTGAAGAATTCAGGAAAACCCAGGAAAAAAAAAACATTAAGGTTAGAGGAAGCTACTTGAAATGGAAATATAATGGGAAGTAGGGTTGAAGAGATAGACCGGAGAAAACTGAAAAAAGGAGAAAAATAGAGATAATAAAAAAGAAAAAAAAATCTTTTTCCGAGAAAGAGAAATAGAAAGGAGAGAGAAAAAAAAGTCTCTAAATTTTACGTTGTTGAGGCGAGTGTGGAGAAATAATGCAGATTGCGTGAAAGGGGAAACTTGGTTCGACAAAGTTAAGAACCATCAGCGAAGCACGTATTCCATGTTTCGTCACGTGACCTTCAATCGATAATTTCTCAAAATGCAATTTTATTTTTCACTTTGACTCTTTCAAACTCTTAAACGATGCGCTATTAACTACTCCTCGATATATTTTAATCTTTTGATTTAACTTATCTTTGTAACAAGAAAATACGAGTTTGTCTGCGTGCAAGAAAAATATTTACACACACAAAAACGAAACATTTTAAATTTATCTTACTTTATTTAGTTTTTGTATTCTAAAGATCAACTGTTCAAACATTTATCGAAATTTTTATTCCATTGATAAGTACTTAAAAAACACTTTAAATTCAATTTTGGGATATAGTAAAACTTTTCTCGCTAGAAATTTTATTTATATTTGCTTATGATAATATATTTTCTTTTTGTATTTATTTCAGAATTATTCATCTTATTAAACTAACATTATTTATTAAAAACATATTTGCATATTTACATGAATAGCTTTCTTTAAAGCAAATATCTTAAGTTAAATTTTAATGGAAAATACGATAGTTTTTATTTATATAAGGTATTATTTATGCTGGCCTAAACATTGAATTTTTGAATTATATTTTATTATTTAACCTAGTTTTTCTTTTACCTTTTTCAAGCGATAAGTTCTTTTAGCGCGTTTTACTGGAGAGTGAACACTTGAATGAACATCGCGCTCGGGTTGGTAACGCTCATTCGGCTTTTTTCGTCTCTACTCGGAAATCGTGGTAGGATAAGGTCGTCCCTCTGTTGTCCACTTGACCAACAGAGGAACATTTTCCCCGAGTTTTAGTAGTACTCAGTCTTCCTACTTTTATGATTATTCGATTAATTAATCTTGCCATGTGTATTTATTACCCAAGATATATCAGTAGGAATAACTATTAGAATGGTATGATATTTATATTTTTTTATGACTTTATTCTAGTGTCATTATTCAATTTCTTTCTTTTTGGTTTTGGGAGGCACGATATAATAAATTATAGCATTTTACCAACATCCCTAGTTATGTATAAATTTAAGATATTTTGTTTTACACGAGAAATTAGTGTTTAAACATGAAATTAGAGTTTTGTTTATTCTGTCAAATCTTAATTATCTTAAAAAATATTAACAATTCTATTAATAACTTAACCTAAACCTGCACATATTTCATAATAATGCATCGTTGTTGTGTGCCGAGCTGGTAATCTAATAAACTGAGCAACCATACGTTTCGGTTTTTTGTTTCCCAAAACATGAACAGTTGATGCAAACTTCAAAAGAGACCAATTCCTAGGGAATTTAAAAATAAATCAGATGATATTTCAATAGTAGAGTATCAAATCTTAAAGTATATTGCGGGTTATAGCGTTCATAATATAAAATTCGAATGCTACGATTACAAATATAAATGCTGACATGAAATGCGATAGTTTGTCCACCCTCCCCCACCAATATTCTGTCAATGTGAAGTTCCTAGCTTCGACTAAATGCCCCCCACCCCACTCCCACCTCTTTCTACGAAATTGAATAGGATTCTTTCTAATTCTAGTAGAAGGAAAATGAAACATGTAATATTTAAAAAAATGGACTAGAGAGAGAGAGAGAGAGAAATCCTACACTATATATAAAATTAAACTTAAAATGTAGAAAAAAGGACAAATTTTTATAGAACTAAGTAAATAGTATAATTATCATTAGCAATATTGCAGTGAATTTAAGAGTAAAAATCTTTTTTTTTTTAGATATTTAAATAATTTTGGAATCTAAAGTATTTATAACCTATTTCAGCTATATAAACCTATTGTTTTCTTCTGAGAATACAATTAATTCACAAATATGATTATATATTTCACAAAAAATATTACTTTATAAGTACAGACATATGAATAAATAATTTTATATCACAATGCTAATAGCCTCTTGTTTTTTACTCGTCTAACTAATCCCTAAAATAACATTACGAAATTTGAAGTTATCACATCTATCGTGTGGTCGTAAGCAAAAACACTCTTTTTTTTTAATCATCATATGTTTTCCTTATTGTTTGTGAGCTGATTGATTTTTCTTCAAGAGAGTGGAAACAAATTTATTGATACATACTATCCAAAAGACATTTTTAAACGTATATATATCATACAATTTGAAAGACTAGATTTTTTAAATATTATTTATTTGATTCTTGAATACAATGAGTAACTTCAAAAACTCGAGTTCTGCCTAATTTTTAGGACAAGTAGGTTTATAATTAAAATAACCAAGAATAAAAAAGCCCTAATTTTTTTTGCGACTTTATTTTCATATAAATGCATTTAGCTATGCATTTCTGGAAAATATGCACTTGATTTTCTTCGTAAATATTGCATTAGAATATATATATGAAACAAAGAAGTAAATCTGAGAATTCTGAGCTCTTTTTAAATTTGGCACAAATTTTCTTTAATTATCTTAAGAATACTGCACAGTTTCCTGCTCAACTTCAGCTTAATAATCATTTAAAATAATTCATTAATTTCATAATTCGTTACTCTTATAAAAATTTTAGAACTTAAAAAAAGCGTATTCCAAAAATTAATTTTTCTTGAAAAATTAATCAACTATGTCTATGTATATATATATATATATATATATATATATATATATATATATAT
>BMAV01024582.1:54031-149863 GCA_019973955.1 Trichonephila inaurata madagascariensis
TTTTTTTTTTTTTGCTTTTTAAAACATTAAAAGATTTATGTCACTACCTTCGGGGGCCCTTTTTTTTAAAAAAAAATTTAATGGAACGCAGATATTTTTTTAATTTGGTGTATAGAACTAGGAATTTAAATTCAGTTGGAATGAAACGGGTGGCCCGGTACCATTTGATCCGCGGACCGGGGGTTGCGGAGCACTGATATAGATGATATCCACTATAAAAGGTAGTTTGAAAAAATAGAACACCGAATAGGGTTGCAGGGGGTAAGTGGCGTTATTGATCAAATATAACCCCATTTTTGAACTATTAGACCTATATCAGTTTGTCAGGCGTGTTTGTTTTTTATAGTGGAGATCCGCTAAGCAAGAATTTGAGAAAATTGACCCCCAAGTGGGTTTTAAGAAGGCATTCTCTTTTATGAACTACTAAACCCAAAACATTGAAAATGGGATAACATGTTACTTTTGCTGATCAGAGATCAGTAAAGAAGGGGAAGGGGGTCAAAAGTCGACCCGTAAGGGGCTTACGGGAATGTTATACATATAAATCCTTTTCTAACTATTAGATCCCTATTCGCTGAATTTGTCAAATGTCATTGTTTGTAGAGTAAAGCTATGCTAAAAAGCCTTTATTCGCTTAGTTTTCATTTCCCTTAAAAGTAACTCATCAAAAATTTATTTACCCTTCAACCTTCATTGTTTTTTTTTTTATTTCACCTTTGCGAAGAACGGGTACACCGGCCAGGACATATATATATATATACAGTATTTTCAAAACTGATCATTAGATTGTTACAAAACTTTCAATAGCTGATTCCTTGTGTTGTTTTAATAAAATATTACGACAGCTAATATTAAAAATCGAATTAATTTTATTTCTACATTAAAATATTATGAATAGGAATGTAGTATTCAAATTCCTTATTATTTTCATTTTAGCATAATGAAGGGTATTCATATTTATTGAAAGAAACTAGCAATCTTTGTTTTGTTCCGTCGTCACAGAATAATAAAACTAGTATCTATCCCTCAAATTTCCATCTTATGAATTAATAATTTTTTACTTTTCTTCGATAAAAGATTCATAATTGTGGAATTATATTTTAAGAAAAATACACACATCTTTACTTTATGAAATAGCAAGTATATTTAATTCGTTTAAAAAGAAATCCTGTATGTAAATTATATGGTATCAGTTTAGGGGGAAAGAAACATGTTATTCTTTTCAGAAAAAAAATGATTCTAGTGTTCAGAAATGTCTGTACATAAATAGACGAAATGCACAAAATAGAATTTGTTAAAGTTCCGATTCTTTCTTTTACGCATTGAGATTTGGGTATAACTTTATTACTTTTGTCTGGGTTTTCTCTTTCAGAGAGGGGTGCAAATATTTTAGGATTTTTTTCTCGTATTGAAAGAAATACTCGAATATTTATTTTGTTAGTAATGTATGTGATTCTCCGAAGCAAATCTAAAGAGAAAGAAAGGAAAAATTTAAAAGATTACATTTTGAAGTAAAAAAAAAAAGATACCATTCATTGATTTATCTTAAGTTATACCACCTAAAAAGATTTTTCGAACCAATTTCCAAATGTTCAAAAATATAAAACGAAAAAAAAAAAAAAAAAAAAAAAAAAAAAAGACCTGGTGTTTGAAAAATATGTGAAAAGTGAAACTGCATTGTAGTTTCCACGAATCTGCAGAATGAACAGAATGAATATTTTTTTTTTACAAAAAGCAAAATATTTCAATGTGATGATGAAATTGAGGCACGTTTCTTTTCTATTTTATTTCTTTTAGTATATTGAATTTAACTTTTGTCAATCTGTGTACGTGTGTGAAAAAATTTCAAAAACTCCACGTACAAAATATGTTCTTTATTTTCAATCACTTAATTATTTTACTGAGCATGAATATATAATATCTCGAACTTTTTTATATGTATGTAAGTGAAATATGCTTACACTTTCAAAGTTCCTTAGAGTATTTTTTATTTTGAAGTAAATTTGAATATAATTACTTAAAAAAAGAAAACTAAATAATATATTTACAATTAGATAAAAATAATTAATTAAATTCATGTATTGAAAATGTTATCGAGATATTTTTAAAGTATCTTTTAATTAAATTTTTATTCGATTTGTTTAGTTAGATTCATGGAAAAAAGTTTGATTTAATTGAGTTTTAGGATGTTTTTCAAGTTATTTAACTGATAATTTTAAGGGGGTACGGCATGTCCACAGGAGCCCATGTTAAATTACGCAAGTTTATGTACCTTTTCCTCAGAAACTCATTTTTTCTCATAAACAAAGTTCTTACAGTAGGTTATGTGTACTATTAATAATACTTTAGCAAAGGGTTTTGTCTTTTTATTAAGATTAAGTTAATTATGACTTTTTTAAAAATTGTCCAAATTTTTTCCCTAAAATTTAGTTTAAAAAAGTCATATCAAAAATATATTTTAGATATATCTAAATTCTTCCATTACAATGTCTAAACATGTTAAAAGTACTCTCACTGAAAAGTGTGGATTACATAATAAGTAGTTTTTGAGAAAAAGGTACTTAAAGTGAAAAATGCTACTTTTTGAGAAAACAGGCTTTAAAGTAAAAATTTGTAATTTTTAGAGCATTTACTTTTTTTAGTACTTCCCAGAAGTTTATGAAGCATTTTTTTTTTCTTTTACTCTCTGCTCATACAAAAGACCCTTCCAATTTTCTTTTTTTCATTATTTTAACAATTTTGCCTTTGGGGGGATGTTCGCAAGATGCTTTCGTTGGACTGGCTGCATGAATCCTATGGGTATCTAGTTTCTTGAAGCATGCCACACAGTTCTAACTTAGTTCAATATCACAATGTTTTAAAATCATTAATTTTGTTGCATGACTCACATTGAACTGTGCAATAGTCATATTTACCCCTAATTTTAGAGTTCTTAATTCCACAAATGTAGATCTTAGAATCACTGACCATATAGTGCTATTAACTAACACATTTGGGTTCTGGGTCATGTAAAATTTTTCTTAATAGTGTAGGATCACCTAGATCTCTAAAAATAGGTTTCTTCTAATTCATTATGGTATGTGTGTTTATGATCAAAATGTCCTTCGTTACATTCAGTTTCTGTCTTTTGAAACTTACTCCTGACATTTATAATCGCAGGACACAGCCCATGTTGAGGGCTCTCGTTTGAAGACAGAAGATAGAAATAAACAGCCCAAACAGAAATTTTCATGCTGTGTATAGATTAATAATAATATTACTAATTACCATACTATAATATCTTTTCATTTTTGATACTAAAATGCCGGTGAGTCGGTTGCGACCTCGTGGGCATTTTTCATTACCTAACTTTTTTTTGTTTCACTTTTAAGATCCAAAAGACGTGTATCCGTACACTTTTGGATAAGTTTAATGCACTATAATTTTTCATCTTGAACATTTTGTGGATTCGCACTCATCAGAAACTTATGCAAGGGGAAATAAAGGTTCTCCTACCAGAGCTCATTTTATGCGCGTCAACGAGTGGCTTCATTAAAAGAAAATAAACTAAAATACTTCTAATTATCATATTTCCTCATATCATCTGTTATTTTAAACATAAATATTGGAACTTTTAAAAAATATGAAGTGAAAATAGATAATTTTTAGAAAATTCAAGAGCCGGACTCCATAAATAATTTATTTTTTACAATGCTTTACTTGTAGAATTTATTTTTTATACATATTTTGCATTTATAAAGAACACATTTTATTTGAATGAAACTTGAAATATTAATTAAAAAATGCTTGAAATTATAAAGGCAATTTCTTGGAGAAATTTGTTTTAAAATATTTGTAAAGTTTTGTAAAATAAATAAACGGTTTTTTGTTTGAATTTTATAGATTAATAACAAAAACTTTAAATAAAATATACTAAAAGAAATTTATATTTGAAATGCTTCACGATAAATTGACTGAAATAAGAAAAAGAAAATGCTTACAAAATATTTTTAACTTATAAATCGAATACATTTTTAAAAAGAGCATCATGCTCAAAGGAATTTTCCCCTGAGTCGGCAGGGCCAACGTAAATAGGGGGAAAATAAAGAAATGTATTTTTTTTTATTTTTTATTTTAGTAACATTTTTGAATTAATTACGACAGAAAATGAAAGCAAGAGAGTTATTTCCGCAAACTTAAATCGAATTTCGATGTTTTCGTCATCTCTTAAAGAAATTCCTTCCTACCTATTACAAACGTAAAAAATATTTTAAGAAATTTTTTTTATTCGAAGAAATATATATCAAATTATAAAATACTATTGTAAGTTAATAATTTGTATTAACATCGTATTTTTTGTGTTTCATATTTTTATAGACTTTTTGTAATTTTCTTTAATGCAATTATACACAAAAAAGGCGATAAGAAAAGAAAAAATACGTATAAACTGTTCTGAAGTTTTCATCATGATTATGCTTTTAAGACAACTCTATTTGTCCATTTCACCTTTTTATTTGAAATCCTTGAAATTTTAATATTTTTATGCATTTCTGAATAAAACTTTTTAAAAATGATCTTTACCAGAATTAAATAAATAAGATTAAATTAGATAAATATTTTATACTTTTTTATACACGGACCGCAATGTACGTTTAATAAATTACACATTTTCTAATATGGTTATTCCGAAGGAAATGAAAAGAAAAAACAAATGAACAAGTTTTCGTTATTTTATTATATCATGTTAATTAGTTACAACTGAATTTTTTCCTAACAAAATAATTTTAAGAATTACTAATATATAGTTTATTGAAGAGTTTTAAGATAAAGAGAAAGAAAGAATTATTCGGCTATTGAACAATATATATATACAGGTAGTAGTTGAAATCACGGAAACACTTGTGAATAAAAGTGAAATTTTTTAAAGCGCTTCGTAGGCATTAAAATATAATAACAGCTACTAGTTTTTTTATAAATAGAAATGTATATATTCTGGTTATAGTGATAGCTTTATTATAAAGTTCTACAAATATTGGTGTTTTTTTACTTCTTTTTTTTTTCAAAAGCGTAAAATATATTATATACCTTCTTTATATACCGTTATAAATTATAAGTTACAAATGATTTTTTGTGACATTTACACTCTCTAATAAAACTGGCAAATACAAAACAAAGAAACACCTGCGTTTTCATGCTTTTCTAAAATTTCTAATACCGGTATTAAAACCGGTTCCCGGTATTAAGATCTGAAAAATACCGAATACCGGTATTGAACTTTTGGTCCGTTATTGCAATCCCTAGTCCAAATATTAGTTAATCAAAAATATGTGGGATTAGCTGGAAAAACATTTAAGAGAGTTGATTAATATTCGAAAAAAAGTCAAGGAACAATAAATATCACTTTATAAAGCATGGTCTGAAATCATTGTAGAGACATGTCACACACAGAAGCTTATTTCATCAATACCATAACGCGTTATTCATTTATGTTGAGTTGACTATGTTTATATACATATTTTCAAAATAATATTCTAAGAAGCAATGCGGGAACTTAGAATTATATATATATCTATATAATACCATATTCCTGAATTACTTCGAAAAATATTATTTCAAAAATCCATGATATATTATACAAATTACTGTCTTAAAGTTTTTACTTCTCAATGTCATTCGCAGATTTCCCTTTTTCCGTTTCAGTAATTGAATTCTAGAACGTGAATTTAAACCATATTTTTAGTACTCGAAATATACGTGTGAATATATGTTTTTCTGTCATTTTCTCAATAGTTTTTGAATTATTAGGTTTTATTGTAATCATTCAATTCTGTCGAAAATATTATTGAATTCAGTTTGAAATGGAATCTAAGAATTTGAATCTAATCCATTTTGTGTGAATCATTTGTTTCATTCAGAACTGAAGATGGAATATTTTACAGAATATTTTTTTTTTTTCATCAAGAAAAATTTCTTTACCAAATCGTAAGGAAAACTATGGAGAAGAGATACTAGAGTTTATACTAGATGTTAACACTATTCCAAAAAGCCACATTTCAACTTTAAAATGTATAGTAATATTTTATAATAAAATCAAACATAAAAGAATTTTATAGAAAAACTTAAAAACAATTTTTGAGAACATTATACTTTTGAAAAATAATACAATGCACACTAAAACGTATAGCTCAAAGCATCGTAAAATAGTCGGCTAATTGTGATAAAAAGTAATCAAAGATATAATGAGCAATAACAAAAAATTACAAATATGAAACTTCCTGGGTACTCTTTGGTGGTTTTCCTAGGTGCTATTTGGAAGCTCTTACTATGGGAGGGAAAACAGTCACTAATAATATCGCGTGAAATGTTTTTCGAAATTTCATCAATCTGTCTGGGTAAAATGACAATGTTCAGGGATAGTTGGATTCACCGTTCCCTCACATACCAAAAAACGATCCACGGGGAAGAAATCAAACTACCTAAGTGGTTAAGAAAATGTTCAACAATTTTGATTTATAAAGTAAGGTGTGTTATGTGCGGCTGAACATTATTTTACAATCAATATACAATGGTCGGCATAAGATTCCAACAAAAAACAAAAACTAGGCTACTTTTAAATTGGATGTGATTCCATAGGATTCTTTGCTGTCGCTAATCTGACTTCTGACTCATGCGCTAGTCACTAAGAGGAGGACCATTGCAAATTAATTGAAGCAGTGTCTCAAAATCCACGCTCACGCTGACCGTTGCATCATTTGCCCTCCAATGTTCATGCATTTCCGAGTATAATTACAATAGTAACTAACTCGATCGGCCTTAAATTAACCTGATAAGAAGCAAAGTGTTTTTAACAATGAGTCCTGTTTAAACTGTGTTCTGGGAATCCTTACAGATCCGGAAATGTCAACGGCAGTGCAAGGATTTCAATATTTTGCTATTGTATACCATATAGTATCCAGATAGAATGTTATAGCCTGAGGTGATATTTCTTTTGTAAGCTGACTCTGTTGCTCGTTATATTTTTAGCGTAGTCGTATGTAGGCGAAACTGTAAAACCATTATGTACTGCTATTTTCTTTTCTTTGCAGCATTTATGATTTTTCAACAAATCCATACGTTTTCTGGACAGCATATCTCACATCTTGTTTTACATTATTTTAAAGCATGCTGAAAGCTTCCTCTTATTAAGTTAGGTTGCATGGATTTGAACCAATTTGATGTGTCATCAAAAACATTAAATATTATAAATTATTACAAGATTTAACAAAAAAAATTATTAGAAGAATTACTAAGTGAAAGTATTATAAGCCTATTTTTTCCCTTAGTGTCCCCTAACTCAACAAGGATGTGTTATAGCTATTTGTGTAAGGATTTAACACCGCATGTGGCAAAGGGTAGAGCTGGCGTTTCGTACCTTGCAACGGTTGAGAACTGGGATCCCGCAACTGGCAACAGTGACTTAAAACGAAGAGTAGACACGTGAAGAGAAAGGAGAATCGTTTTATACGCAAAAGGTACCGACGGATGAAGAAAAAGCAAGGCTGGGAGACGAGAAAAAAAGTGGATGGAAAGTGCAAAAAGGAAGATGCTTGATTTAGATTTTATTGTCTTTATTTTCCTTTTTCTTATGTTGTGCCTCTTTTAACTTATAATTAACAACTACTTGGGACAAAGCAAATTGAATTCTTTGTCTTCTCTTGTAAAAAATGTTGCACCAAACCATGCCAAATCTCCGATACAGAAAAATAGGAATGTAATTTTTTAAAACTGGAAATAGGTTTTATTTTATTATTTGGTTGTTTTTAAGTATAGATAAAAGGTTCATTCAGAAATTTTTAAGGAAAACAATTATATGTATTTAGTTTATAGTATAATAAAATAAAATAATAAATGACAAATTGTAATATATATTGGTTGGCTTAAGTGATCTTTCTAAAATTTGCATTAGATCTATTGACGAAAAACCTCATAAGTTAGAATGGAGTAAAATGTCGAGAAACAAATCCTGAGTCTGGCTTGCTTTCTCTTCTAATTTAAGAATCATACCGTTGATAAATGATGTGGCTGCATTAATTTCTTGAATATTGCACAATTGCAGTATATTGCACACGAATATACTCGAATAGACAAAACACTTGAGCCTCAGACTACTTGAATTTTCCAGATTATAGGGTTGGGGTTCCAATTTGGGTTCCAAACATTCTTTTTAAGTTTTGGAATTCACTTCGATAAATATACGTATTTATTTTTCTTAATGTATTAAGTTTAAGAGTAATTTAAAATAATTATATATATAGAGAGAGAGAGTAAGGAAAGTCAGGTATTATATGTATATGAAATACCTTGTTTTTGATTGTGTAGCTACTGATGGATGGAAAACCTTGAACTACTGAAGAAAGTTTCTCATGATGCTTGAGAGTTGACCACTTGCTGTTTCCATACCACTCACCACAAAACAAAGTGCGTTTTGCGATTTTCAAAAGTTCTTTCTGGTACGCTTTCTAATAGTACACATGTGAATTGAACGGATACGAACGTATACAACAAAAAGTGTGGTTTGTAATACTGTAGTTCTTTTTTAGCTGGCAATCTTTGTCCTTCAGTTTAAAGGTTCATTTTCAATCATGGCGTGTAGGGTATTACCTAGCATTCCTTAATACCAGGTATTAGTAGAGAAAGCTTATAATTATAATTTTCGTAAATAGACTTGAAACAGGAATGATTTTAAGTATTCTTAAAAAAATGGCTTTTTATATTTAAAATTAATTATGTTTTATGAAGTTTTAATTAATTTTCCAAAGGTTTAAATATCTAAACTGTTCTATACTACCCAACTATTCTATAATAACCTCTATTTATAATTTTTCTTCAAAAAAAAATATATTATTTTCTTGGGAAATGACAATTCCTCACAATTGTTTATAGTATATATCCATGTTGATTTTGGAGATTTTTATCAAAAAACAGTAAAATTATTTTTAGAAACGTAAATGGTATTCCATAATACCCGACCCTCATCTATATATATACATTTATGAAATATATTTACTTATAATTTTAATATATGTTATTTACTTATATATACACAAAAAAGAAAGATTAATAATCAAAACAAATGATTAGTAAATAATTTCATTTCAAATATTGAAAAAAGCCATAATGTAAGCAAATCGAATATTTATGTGTCTTAAATAATTAAAAATATTAATGTTTTATTTTTTTTCTTCATTTAAATAATATGGTTATAGAATGTTATTTGCTTTAAAAAAAACTTGCATTGCAGATAATTACACTGAAATGAAAATTCAAACATTCTACTTTATCTATGAACATATGCTGCTCGAAACCCTTTTTGAGAGAAATTATTCATGGTTGCATTTGTTAAATTAAAATATGAATGAATATAAATAAAAATATTTTTACTTAATATTTTTTAATATTCATTATTCACCAAATGTAAAATGGAAAAAAAATACAAGTAATTTAATGTATTATATGAAAATAAAAATTTACTAAGCATCATCTGATTTTAGTTTTCTAATAAAATTTCATCTATTCTTTACATTTGGCATTTTCCCAGAATTTTGAGATGCATAGTTTGATAAGTCTGATTCTAATCAAATTGTTGACAGACACATTGAAAAAGCTAAAAAGTACAGTTAAAACAAACATATAAAAATGTCCTGTAATTTATAAATCAAAGAAAAATGCATAGTTTGGACTTAATATTTTTTTAAATAAAATATTTTTTTATATTAAGGGTACATTTGAACCCTGGTTTTACAAACCCCCATAAAACGAATTTTGCGATTTAACGAATTTTTCTCTTTTTTGTATTAAAATGAAGGTGAAAATCCCCCATTTATTAATAATAAATCCCGAATTAACGAATTACTTCTACAGTCAAAATTTGTTTTATTAGTCTTTAATATAAAAAAAATTGTTTTTTTTTTTTTCAAATGACATATCTTTTTTGTCAGGAACAGAAACACTTTTCTTTCTATCAGAAAATTTTGAGACCATTATTAGATTTTTATAAGTACAGAGAAGTTATTACTGTAAACTATCGCGTGAGTTTTGAATAGGACAGGATATTCTTTTCTTATCTCTTCCCACTCTACAAGGCTGGGTACATTTTGACGATTATGTTACATTTGATGACAGAATGCCTATCTGTGCAACTGAAGTTGAGGAAATTATTGATTTGTATGAGCCAGCAGAAATTGTGATAACGAAATTCCTAATAATCTGTTACATTTTCTAATACCTTACATTGCTTGAAAACTGTGAAAACATACCTTACGCTGCAGATTGTAAATGATGCACCGTTAATTTCTATACAAAAAAAAGTAAAAATTTAGCTCTTCCGAATCAGGAATCAAATGAATTGCCAATTACTTATTAGTGTATAATGTCTAACAATGAACATTTTTTGTACAGGTGCTTATTATAAAACTTCCAAAAAGTGAAAAAAAATTGTACTTTGTTTGGACCCCAATATAACGAATAACCCCGATTTAACGAAAAAAAATCGGTTCCGAAGAATTCGTTAAATCGGGGTCCGACTGTACAATTTTAAAGCTCTTAAAAATCAGCAAAATAAATGCAGTAAAAAAATCAGTAATGAAGCAACTCTGCCGTCAAACTTTCCCTACAGAGAGTAGAAAAGATAAATCTGAGACATTCTACTTCCTCAAGATAAGACAATATCTCACCCCCGAATCTTTTCTTACTCCAAAAAGAGTAAATATCCACCTTCTGGGGCAGCAAATAGAATAAAAAATATATTACCCCTTTCACCCTTTCTCCATTATTCGGCGTTGGCGTCCAGGATCACATTTAGTGGCGGTCCCTATCGATCCGGCATCCCACTTTTCTTAAGTGTTTTACGGGGTCCGCGGGTTTTCTCGCGACGCCAAGTTTTCCATGTAAGGAGCCAACGACAAGAAGGTGGGTCTCCCACCAGATATCTGATTAATGATTACCATCTGGGAAAAATTCGCATTCTTGCTGGAACGGGCATGAGTAAGACGACGAGGAAGAGTTCTCACAATGCCCTGGGGAATCTCTAGGGGAATATTCTGAGACCAGATCTTTTGTTCATACCACTCTTTTCTTAGTACATGACTGCAGGGCTTCAGAGATAAGCTCCAGATGTGGCGTGAAAGATAGAGCCTCTAAGAAGGAGTTATGTGACGACGAGGCGAAGAGAAGAATCTTTATACTTTTCACTCACTCCCTTATATTTATATTTTTTTTCATTTTACCACCCGTCACTGGCCTACTCCTTATAAAAGGGCCAGAAGATTACTTCGGAGACTTACATAAGGATTTGCACCGTCGAGTGTGTTCTTTACAAGGGATAATCTTACCTACCTCTTCCTATTCGATAACTTTAGATTTGAAAAGTTTTTAGAGAGGGCGTCGGGGATTTATTTATTTCACCCTTTATCCTTTTCTTTCTCGGGCAGGAAGAGAAAGATGAAAATGAAAGAAAGATTTAGAATTCGAAAGAGGGTGTTAAAAGTTGTGAAACCGAAATGGAAGATTATAAGGTATTTATAGTATACGAGATGAGACTGTAAAACTAGTACTGAATTGGGACAATAACTGGAGACGGAAGAAACGTGTCTTTAAATGCTTCATAGGTTCATGAAGAAATTAATATATATGTGTTACCGTTAAAGTGTATAATTCAGTTATTTTATAGAATAACTATAGATATTTCAGGAAAACTACTTAAATAGTGTACTTAAAATTTTTTTATTGTAATACTATTCTTAAAGCAATTTTATATACATTTTCTAATCTAAGTGACGCTAAATATCATAAATATTATCCATTTATACGCTTTTGCGAAATCACGGTTCCGAACTTAGTCGGATACCTTAAATAACATTGTTTTCTTAATCTTACTTAATTTTCTGATATAACTAAGTTTGAATTCAAAAATAAACTAAGCATCATTTTAAAACTTTCCAAAGGGACATAGTTTACTATCTACTAGCTGAAGTACTACAATGCTTCTTTAATAATGAGAATTATTGATCATTACTACAGTGCTGTTTCAATAGTAAGAATGGTAAGCAGCACTCGAAATGCTTTTAACACAAAAAAAAAAAATGATTGACAGCCCCTATAGTGTTCATTAAGAACACATTAACATTATGCATACATTTTTTTGCTTAAAAATTACTACAACTTGCGCAATTGTTTAAAAATATAAATATTGTTTTTCATAACACACTTTTTCTAAAATAACAAGCTTACTATGAGATTTTATAAAATTTACAGAAGAAGGTTTGAACAATGATGGTTTTCTTAAATTATTACTTGCTTACCTGAAGTAAAAAATACTATTTCAAGAATATATGAAAAATGGGGATGGTTTTGTTGCTTAATTTAGATATCTGCATATTTATTATTTATTTTCCACGGTGTTATTGAAACATTTCAGTAACTTAACATTAATATAAATATTTGACAACATAATAAGCAATGCGCTTTTAACAATAGTTTTTATTACTTAAAAAGTATTGTTAAATAGTAATAATAATAACAAAACAGATATATGATAGTGATAATCTAATACCCTGTGAACTAAATGGCCTTAAAAGAAGGAGTAATAACATGATAAACACAAATGTAATATTTTCTTAAGTCATTATAGATCTAAAAATGTACACCCTATACAGCATATTGTAGAATTCATGAATAGTGTTGACAGTTTGGATGTATAAATTGACCTTAAAACTTCATAATAAGTTCAGTATTCAAAAAAATACTTTATCATTATTTGAAACTATCCACGGAAAAGATATATCCAAGTAAAAGTTTAAATAAAATTTTCTCGGGCACATTTGAGCTCAGTAAAGACATCTTCCAGGTTTCAGTTTTTTCATTTCTTAGCCCTACAAGTTTCATTATGTATTTGTTTACATATGTGACGTTTATTTGGCTAGTTCTCGAGTACGGCTTCTAATGTTTTGTTGTGCCTCTGACTTTAACTTGAATATATTTGAGCAAGTCTAATCGAGTTCTGGCCGTATCTTTATATATCACAGTGTCTTTTTTAAATTCATTCCCAGATAGATTTGCAATTTTTTCAATATCAAAGGCAAGCCCAACTAGTCAAATGCTAAAAGAAAATTTCTTGTTTCAGTCAAAGTGAAAAACTTCTGCGTTACTTTTCAGACAAAGATTATAGCAGAACAGCCCAGTCCAGATGAGTCCCAGAACTTAATTGTTGAGATGATATAAGAGCCGTACTTTCTACAATATCTCTTGAATCCTTCAGAGGACCAATCCCTTTATAACCTTACTTCTACAGTCATTAAGAAATATTTTATCCCTATCCGCCTTATACAATTAGCATTGGATGCCATTAGCATCGCTAATAATTCCATTAAGGCTTCTACTAAAGGTAGTAAAATATCTGACAAAGCAACTAGATGTATCTATCTATATTGATAACCCCCACAGGAAGAGTTGACTCTTAAACAATGTAATTCGTACTTCTACTTATATTCAAAAGGGAATCAAAGCAAGTGATATGGGACTACAGAAATACTTCTCAAACTTTCAACATTTTTGGCACAAGTTTTAGTCATAATTTTCATCTCCCCCCCCCATACAATAAAGATGTATTGAATTCAATAATGTACTTTGGTGCTAAATCTGCAAAACACAACTTTAAATATAAAACATACAAATTATCAAGATAAGCATTAAGTTTTGTATATATTTTTTTTTACATGACAAGCCCAGGGGAGTCACCAGTAAGTATTAAACTTGTTTAAAATTTAGTAAAGATAAATTAGGTATGAAATACAGTGTAACTGATACATTTATAAGTGCATTATATCAATGTAAATATGTATTTTATTTTTTATTTTGTCAGAGTGTATTTTATTTTACTTATTTTCAATAAGTTGATAATTATTTTAAATCTTTTATTTTCTATATGCTCGCGCCCCTCACGCAGGGTTATCACCCCCTCCTAGGGAGGCGCACCTCACACTTTGATAAACGCTAAGCTACAAGATGTTCGCACAGAGAACTATGGTGTTTTTGGATTCTCTCCAATATCCGTAGTTTTCTCAAAATCTTCAAAAACTAGTTCCTTGTTGGTGACAAAATCAGTTTCTGCATCCTACACAAACTTATTTTGCTGCATCACAATATCATTTTTCAGTGGAACCTATATAAAGTCGATCTTTAAGGCAATGATATGGTGGACAAACTATCAAAGAAGAGTTGTAATTTTCCAAATTCTTCTTGTTCCACTTTTTTTTTCTTCTGGAATTATACTCGCTGAAATATTTCAGAACATGGTGGAGTGTAACATGCCTTCCACTCTTCACTGGTATGTGTTGATTACATAATGAACTTCCTCTAGCCCTCGAATATATCTGTAGCTCCTAGATCAGCATTTCTCAAATTGTGGGGCTACCCCCCTTGAGGGGCGTGATAACTCTACAAGGGGGGGCGAGCTTGTTGAAAACTTGAAAACTAAAGATTATTTAAGAAAATTACTAATTTACCGAAATAAGAAAACAAAATATATTTTGACATAATAAAAAATGAGACACATTTACAATGACATGATGCACTTATAGTAAATGCATCAGTACTGCACAATGTATTTTATAATTAATTTAGTAAAACTAAATTAAGAACAAGTTTAATAATTACCAGTGACCCCATGGGCTTGTCATATACAAAAACTGACACTTATCTTGATAATTTGTACGGTTTATGATTAATTCCTTTACTGCCGACTAAAAGTTATGCAATTCTCTCCCCAATGTCGCCGATTTCCAGGTAGGCGTGCGTATGTGATGTATTGAGGGGTGGGAAAAAAGAATAAATAAGTAAATCCTTCGTAAACACTGTCAAGTCCATTTTTTTACATTCCATTGCCTTCGGAATAATTTTATGAATAGCAGTTTAAAGAAAAGATCGTACTTCGGAAAGACGTATATATACGTCCAGGTGAAATAATTCTTTGGATGAGCGAGACGTTTATTTACACACTTAAGAGGTTTAAGTCTTAGCTTTAGCATCAAAGTACAGTTTTATTGAACTCAATACATTGTTATTATATGGAGGAGGCGCGAAGTAAATTATGGTTGAATATTGGGTCGCAAATACTGGAAGTTTGGGATACTCTGTCCTAGATAGCCTCCTCATATCTTGATAATGGACCCTTCAAGGGCCTCTCGTTTTCAAAGGACATGAATATCTTCACCTTCTGTGCAAAGTATCAGTTGAACCAGGTTTTAATCAAGATGTATCTTGATTTGTATGGAGCTCGCTAGGAGAGATATCTATTCTGATCCTTTTCTTGAACTGGTCTTTTTTAATATTAAATTGTTTTATTAATCGTATTTGACTTTGTTACTTTCAGGCGAATTAGATACAACGCAAATAAATATAGTTTAAATTAAGCAATAAAATAAGAAAAATTGTTTGGCTTTATTAAATTTTTATGACGAGAAAATTTCATTGTTTTAAATTACAATCTTTACAAGCAAATTAAAGCCTTACAAGTTATTTTTGGCTGTTCCCTAATTGCGTTTTTTTTAAATATACAAGTTGGTAATGAAATCTATTTTATTTTTTGTTACAGAGAATATTTGTTTATTTCTTAAAAAAAAATAGTGAACTGAAATGAAAATTTACGTTGACTTTGATTGCTTCACGCAAATCAATTAAAGTAAAATTTTTAAGGTATCTGACTACTTGCGACAACTGTTTTTTAAAAAAAGGAAGATATGGGGATTTTTTGAGATTTTTAGGTTTATTTAGTATATTTTCAGCAAAAAATCGTAAAATTGAAAGCAGAAAAAAATGTATTATTAAATTGGGAAAGAACTGGTAAAAATATACAAAAAATTACATAAACGGAGCCCGTTCTGTACAAAAACCTTTCAAACGAATTCTCAATTTTTCAATTTTAATGTGTTACTTTGTTATTCATGTTTGAAATGACCTTCACGGTAATGTATATTTTAATTTTTACAAAAACTAGAGACCTCTATCTTAGTGATTATATGAAATTGCTTAAAAAAAAAAAAGGAATTATATTCACGTAAGGGACTGTAAATTTTGAAATAATGCAGTGATTGATAAATTTGAAGAACAAAATACTTCTACTGTTATACAAAACATTTACAAAAAGCTTCATTAAATTATTTTCAAAACTTTTTGAGCAATCGCTGGCCGCGTTTGAGTTTTTCAAAAAAGACACATTTCGAGTAAAACGCATTTTAAAGTTTGACATCTTGTGTAAAGTTATGGCATCTTCTTTAGTTAAAACACTTGTAGTTTTTGTTCCAGTGAATGGAAAACAAAAAACTTGATATTTTTATTAAGCTAATGAGATGGTCTATAAAATAAAATCATAAAACAAATTCGTCAATTTTTGAAAAAAAATCATGATTCTAGGGCAGTCGGATACCTTAAATTAAGATTTTCAGATACTTGCCAATAAAGTATTAAGTAACATGTATAGTGAAAAAGGTGAATTCCTTCCATGTAATTAAAATTTTCTTTTTGAAATTACAATTTACATAGATTTAAGTATGAAAATATATACAAATTCAACAATATTAGGAAATTAGCCTATTCTTTGAAAAATAACTGTCCATTTAATTTCCCCAAAACATATATGCATCATAAGCACATAAATATTATTAGTAATTTTTCATTTATTTTAAAATAGATCCACAATATCATTGGTCTAATTGTAAAAAAAAAATATTTAAACAAAATGCTTTTTCACAGTTTTCACTTTTAGGCACATTCTTCCATTTATAAATTTTTCACAGTCAACCAACTAATAATCAATGGAGTATCCTCACAATGCATCTTTTATGACATGTTGATTGTATAATTTCATGTATTCATGATCTAAAACAAATAAATGACGGCTTTATAATCTCCTTTCTAGATTTGTATCTCCTTAAATTAGAATTTAGAAAAAATATCAGAATTTATAAAAATAATAGAATTTAAATATATATTTATGGATGCTGCGGTTTTATAAACATTGGTAACTAATGTCAACTCTTATATATAAAATAACTCATATAAAAGTGGGGTTGAACATATATTGTGCTTAGCCAATCCTATTATTTTGCATATTGGATATTCATCTATATATATATATACTACTGGCCACCGTAAATGCAACACCAAGAAAGACAAGAGATAGCACAACAAAAATTATTTTGTAGATAATATGCTGCTCAAGTATCAAATGATTAAATTTATAGACATCTGTGAAGTGTGGTTCCTGCCAGAATCAGCAGCCAGAGTAGCCACCATTGTTGGAGATCACCGCTGCCACACACCTCGGCACTGATTTAAAGAGACTTAAGATGTGTTCTTGGGGTACAGCAGACCAAGCAGCTTCCACACGTTGCCAAAGTTGATCTGGTGTGGCAGCTGGGGATGTAATCTGGGTCAATCGTTGAGCAACTATGGACCAAATGTTTTCTATTGGAGAAAGATTCGGAGAGTGAGCAGGCCAGGGAAGCAATTCAAACTGGTGATTGACGAAGAACCTTTGGATAATGCGTGCCACTTGTGGTCACGCATTATCCTGTTGAAATATGGATGTGGCCAAGCCCTGAAGGTAAGGAAGGAAAACTGCTCCAACACCTCGGAGATGTAGCGCTGTCTGTTTAAAGTACCGGCAATGCGTACTAGAAGAGTGGGAAAGTGATATCCAATACCGCTCCATACTATAATACACGGTGCAGGACCAGTGTGGTGTTGCATAATGCAGCTGTTCAGCATCCTCTCTCCGCGATGTCTCCAGACTCGAATCTACCCATCGTGGTGTTGCAGACAGATGCGTGACAAGACAGTAAAGACAACTTCATTTCATTCTGATGCCCACATCCTTCTTTCATAACACCATTGGCGGCGGAGACATCTGTGGTTCTGCATCAAGGGTAGACCAAGCAATGGACGTCTTGCGGACAGACCACTCTGCTGTAAACGGCGTCGAATGGGACGCGCACACACTGAATGAAGCGTTACAGACTCAATTTGCTGTGCTATGGTTCGTGATGTGACTGAGCGATCCGTCACTGTCATGCGTACAATTTGCTTGTCCTCACGTGGAGTGGTGCACTGAGGTGGATGCGATCTACCACGTTGGTCCGTCGTACCCTCCTGCATCCTACGGTCACATATTCGCATTACAGTTTTTTGGTTTCGTCCAACACGACTACCGATTTTCTGAAAAATAATTCACAATCTCGGTAGACCACTATCCTTCCTCTGTGGAACACGGATACTTGATCAAAAGCTGATAGCTGTTTTCTCCGAGACATAACTGATCGTTTTTTTGAAAAAACCACAATAAAAACACAATTGCCGAACTTGAAATCGTCGAAATCTCCAAGCCTTAAATAGCACTTTGAGGTGGCGCCACAGTCACGCGTGATGTGTGTCTGCGCTGAAATTCTAATCATTTGCATATCTCATTTCCGCTAAAGCATATTGTAAATTTCATGTTATTTGCATGCTTCCTTCAGGGTGTTGCATTTACGATGGCCAGCAGTGTATGTTAAGGAAGTCCTTAGAAAACGATTTGACTATTTATTTTAAGTAAACAATCTATATTATTAATTTTATATTTGAATAACTTTGTGGTACTTACTGTTAAGTACCGACAGCCACTGGATGTTAGAGCAGGAACTNATATATATAAATATATAAAAATATATATATAAATATTTATATATATTGTCCACTTTTTCCTTTTTTCAAAATATGCTCTTACATTTGTATAATAAAATGGTATAGTAATAAGTTCTGGTTTTAATATTTTTACACGTTTCTGCTGAGAAATATATTCTTCTTAGATAATTTATTACACTTCGCAAAATCAACAGAATATATAAAATTGCTACCAAAGATCAGTTTAATTTTTGAATAAGTTTTTTTCAATGCAGAAGAAATGATTTTGTTTCTGCAACACACGGAATTTAGGAGAAGAATTTTGAATTCTTGAAATGAAATGTAATCATACATTTTATACTTCAGTTACCTTTCTTTAAATTTTTAATTTCTCTTTGAAATCGTAATTTTTTATGGGAAATGTATGGTTTACCTATTCATAGTCTTTACTATCATAATCAGTTTTAGAGATCTATCATTTGATACCTTAACTATATTAAACTACTAGTGTCAGTATTTATCTAAACGTAATTTTTGAAAATTGTAATGCCTACTATTTTGAAATTTTAATGAATACTAAATTTGAGAAAGGTTTATAAAATTGTAAGAAAATGTTCAGATATATATTCTGATAAATAAATAAAAACTTTAATAAATTTAAGGATTCATGATTTCTTTTTTCTCGATTATTACTCGTATTTGGTAATGCCTATATATTCCTCTATTTTTTTTCCTATTAACTACACACTTGTTACTATAAAATCAACTTTAAAATGCTGTGGTATTGATTTTATCAATATTTTGCTGTTTAATGAACACACACTTTTAAGAAGAAATTATATTTCATATGGATAAGTCGGATGTATCATTAGTATCGATATTCGCATTCCAATTTATTATGTAAATCCTTGTAGTAATGTCGACCTCGTAAACACCAAGAAATCAACTGTAGAATTAAAAATTGGATCTAAGACTTGAAATGAACATTAGCTATAAGCTTGAAGATCATTTATATATCAATATTCAATCATTACGAATACTAAAATATAAAAGAAAATAATAGAATTTTAAAGCAATATACATTACTAACGGTAAAAACTCATCTACAACAGATAAATCATTCTACCAATAGCAGATACATTTCAATACATGGATCCTGTCTATATCAAAACCTAAATTTAATGACAAATTTGCGAATGATTGCTCTCATATTGGACAAAAAACCGATTCGAAAAATATAAGCTGTTGGTGCAATTTTGTTCATTTTTCCTCAATTGCCAAATGTCTAATTTAAATTAGGATTTAATACAATATGCATAATAGTAAACTTCTCACCCCTTATTTCGTATCTTTTTTGACTATAATTATTCACATTAATTTGCAAGAAATTGTTTCAAGATTAGAATAAGCATGTTCTTGATAAAAGTTATATAACATCTGTATTTTCATTCAATAGCATTAACTAAATTGAACAATTAAAAAAAAATCTGGTTTTGATGACTTGTTACTGTGTATTTAAGAACTATACAATTTTTAACTGATGATGGCTGCAGACTCACTATGCGTTTGTCATCATTTAGTGTTATTTGGTAAGTATAATTTATCATGAATTATTTCTATTGTACTCTGATAAAAAACTCTGATTTTTTTCAAACATTTATTTGATTGTCCTCTCATTATTATTAGTGTTATTATTATTTGGAAATTTGATTTGCTCTGAACTTTTTGTTTAGGTATTTCCATGTTAAGGTATCTGACTACGTTCGGAACCCTGATTTTAAAAAAGCGTATAAATGGATAATTTTCATGATATTTAGTGTCGCTTAGATTAGAAAATGTGTATAAAATTGTTTTAAGAATATTATTACAATAATATTATTTAAGTACAATATTTTGACAAAAAATGAACGTAGAATGACCCATTTTTAAAATATTCTCCTTTTGTGAAAAACGCGTCTATTATAATAATATTTCGCCTGTCTATAGCTCAGACCTCTGTTCAGAGGCTCAACTAGAATTTTTGAAATATATAACTTAGAAGTGGGTTTATACATGTGTTACGGCAACAGAGGGGATAAATTTTAAGAAAAAAAAAGCCGATTATTATTTTAATGGGTTGTAACTCTGAAAATAATGTGAATTTTTCAAAATTCATAGTTGAGCCTCTGTACAGAGGTCTGATCTATATATAGGAAAACTATTATTATAATAGAAGCAATTTTCACCAAAGGAGAACATTTTGAAAAAAGGTTATTCTAAGTTAATTTTTTTCCAAAATATTGTATTTAAATATTTTTTCTTTGTCAAAATGTGTGTGTGTGTCCTTAAAAACAATTTTACACATGCATTCTGATCTAAGTGACACTAATTATCATGAAATTGTTCTATTTATGCGCTTTTTTAAAATCACGGTTCCGATCGTAGTCGGATACCTTAACCTACCGAATTTCAAAAGTGGAATTTCAGCATATGAAATTACCCGCCGTGTAGGGCAGCGATGCACGTTAAATCTGTCGAGAGCTGAAACGTCCTCCCGTTGGTGTGGTGTGGTAGTTAGGAGAGGGGTGCCAGCTCAGGTGTCGTCCACGTCACTTGACCACGGTTCAAAATTACGTGGTCCGTCGCCAAAAGCCCTCGTGTAGCTAAACAGTGCGACGTTAATATTCAATCATTCAATCAATCAATCAGCATATGAAATTAGTTTAATCCGTTTATTTTTTCTTTAGCCCCGAATAAACTTTTGATTTGTTAGGCTCCTCTCTTACTTACTTTTCTTCCATTTGACTTTTCTAATTCTGCTTACTTGCTATTCTTGTTGTTTTGAAATATTTGAACTAGTTCTTCATACTATTTACATGCATTTCTCTCTATATATAAATTATATTCGTTTATATAAGAGAAAGGCGATTTACTCACCCATCAGGAGATCTACGGAACTATTAGATCTACAAATTTGAAATTGGGAAAACGTTTTTCTTTTGTTGAATAGAGATCCTCTGAAAACGGATTTTGCGGAAATCGACTCCCAAAGAGGTTCAAGGGGTGATTTAGATATAAAAGAAATATATCCGTTTTTGAACTATAACACCTAATACTTAGTAAGCGTGTTTGTTTTATTGATTAGAGGTCCTCTTATAACGAGTTTTGTAGAAATCCACTCTGTGGGGGAGTTAAGGTAGTATAAGAGATAAATATATTTCGGATTTAGAAATCCCAGTCCTTTTTAAGTAATGATAGATATGAGAAAGATTTTCAATTCAAGCAAAAGCCCAAAACTAGAAGAATGTCAATAACTTAAAAACATTACACATAACTGTGTAATATCGTAACTATATGTGCATATAGAATTTTAACTAATAAATAATATTAATCCCGGTGACAGATCTTATAAATTATTAAAAAGTGCACTTATTTTTTAGCAATAGACCTTAAATTTTAAATTGGTCAAATAATTATTTAAAAAATATTTATTTTCTTTAATAGCAATACACCTAAAAAGTGAATGTGTACAGCAAACATAACTTTCTTAAAAAGCGTAAAATAAAATAATCACGAAACGAATAGCAACACAACCAAATATTGTTATTCTATTAGGATGTCTCATACAATTTCAAGTCCATTTCTTTATTATATTGTAGGAAGTTTTAATAATAGAAGTAATGCAATATTAACTTAAAGTTTCGCAAAATGAAACATGAGTTCCGAAATTATAGGCAATTTCTCTAAGACGATACCATAATTTAACCAAATACCCTACACGTCTAAATTAGGCCTCGTTGAATAACTCTTTGGGGAAATCAATACAGCTTTTAATTGATATGATGCTTGTTCCTTTCCTCCCAGAGGCCAATATCAATTTATAGCTCTTGAAACGCTAAACAGCGTTATCATCCCGGTATCCATGTATTACGGTAATTTAATAGATATCGTTGATATTGGCAATTTTAGGAATAAATTGAAGAGCTGCTGGTCAGTCTGATTCCTTAACATTGATTATGTATATAGCTATTCAACTTTCTGTAATGCTTCCTTGGGCTTCTATCTTAATTTATCAATGGTTGACCATAACAACAAAGCATTGAATTCCTCGAAATATTTGAACATTCTTAGAACTCTTATTAATTTTTAAGGTCCAATTGTCAATCCTTTAAAGTGCAAGAAGTTTTATATATACATGAATGTATTGTAATGATAATGCAAAATACGTTTTTTTAATAGGTACTGGAAATATTGTCTTTTTGCAATTACTTTATTTTTTAGTTTATCATTATAAGTAAATAACTTAAGATATTTCAAAATAATATCTGATAAAATTTAGAAAGAAAATTAATATTTTTTTGTAATAGTAATATTTGAAAAAATGATTTAGCTAACATACATTTAGACTCTTGCAGAGAAGGAAGGAAATTCTTGATAACAGGTCTTTAATAATTCATGGTATGAATGAACAATACATAATGTTTATTAATATTTTATGAAATAGTTATATGCGTTTCTATTCCAAGGTTAAGTATGATTTGATAACCCTGGAAGTGCAAATGGTATTATTATGAAAAAAAAATTTTCCTCTTATAGGTATAATAATGATTTGTCATATCTTGAAGCTGCAAAATTGAGAAAAGAGCAAACGTAATGAATGTAATGAATTGTTTGACTACTAAAGCAAGAAAATAATTTAAACATTTAATAACATACTATACAACAAGGAAGAAATAGAAAATATGTAGTCCCTTCCACCCATTGTAAAGAAATGAATAAGAATTTATATATATAAAATATATTGAAATGACATGAATGTGAGGAAAACCAGCTCTGCAAAAATAAAGTACATTAATTTATATTTAAACAAAATGTGCATGCAAATATTTGAAAAAAATGATAGATTTGTTCGATATTAAAAAAGTATTACGTACATTTTTCAAATAATTGAAAAAATTATTTATTTAACATTAGTTTCAAACGAACCCCCAAAATAATCAAAATGCAATATTTATATAATTAATATATATATATATATATATATAACTTGTCAATTTAGTGCAAAATATTTTATCAATTGTATTTTATTACTTGTAAATATAACCCTAAAAACGAAAGCAACATCTTTCTCTGCATTAAAAATTTTGGAAGAAGGCGTTTTGGATTGTATGGCGTCGAAGTAGTTTATTAAAACTAGCAGAATTTAATACTTAAGTAATTTAATACAGATTAAACTTTCATCTTAATCATAAACTTAATTAGATTAATTAACTTCCATTAATGTATTTTTCAATATTGGCTCATTCATTATGTTTTTATTAGAATTTAATTTAGCCTTAAAAATTTTGTGATTTGCGTGTGAATTACATAGAAATGTTGTTGCATTTCATGCATTCAGCTTATATTGAAACAACTGATATCACGAAAACAGATCTTAATCTATGAGGGTCTTAAATCCATGTTCTCCACATATTAGTAGGTTTCATTACAGCGTAATCTTTCTCTCTCTCTCTCTCTATATATAAATGGATCTGTCTCTATATAAAAATTGATAGAGTGACCTCTCTTCACTCAAACACCGTCCAACCGATCACTATGAAAATGCTCATGTACATGTATTTTTTTATGAAAAAAGTTTTTTGCTGCCCTCTTTGTTGCAACTCACCACCAGGTGGCACTACAGAATACCAACTTCTGTATCATTCAATCAATCGCCAATTTGCCAACTTGACTCTATCGCCAACATTCCATTGAAGGTAAGGAACGGTGTTGCTTGCGAATATTACAGTTTTAACATAAAATAAATACAATAAAAAGTAATATTAACATACTGCATATCCAGATATAAATTATTTACGTTGTTTTAAGCGTTCGATTTAAAAATTTGTTACAATGTGTTACTTTGCTGAGCAAAGATCGTTTCAAAATTGACCCATAAGAGATTTACGGATTTACGGGGCATTATAAATTAAAAATAATCCCTTATATCATATATTAGATCTGCAGACTTAAAATTTCACAATTATGTTTTTTTTTGTTAGTAAGATACGCAAAATGTCTTTTTTTAAATTGCAATTTACGTAAAATTAACTCATTAAAAACTTTTTTATTCATCAGTCTGCATTGTTTAATTTTTCAATGCACCCTTGCAAAGAACGGGTATACTAGCTAGTGAACGTATAAAGAAAGACGATATTTAATACACTTCTCCTTAGAGATATACGATATATATAATGCAGCTTTAAAAATGCATATTACCCAAAATTTCTTTTCTCCATGCCCTCAAACCATCAAATCAGCATTTCTTTGATCATAAAAGTTCATTACACCATGCATAAGAATAATCAGTACGTACCAATAGAAAAAGCTGTTATCCATAATTACCTTTGTACGTTTGAATTAGGATCGTTTTTCCAATTCTGATACATGCCTCAAAAGTTCCGAAAACTAGCAATTCGTATGAAAAATGAGAATCGAAATTAGTGCTGACAATTCTAAAACGACCCTCAATAAGATTACGATGAATAATAATAGCAATAAAATATATTATTGCATCACGATTCCCATTCTTCAACTGCCTTCGAGAAAAGACGATATTTTTGTGACAAGAGACCCAATTTCATGGCTCGTTTCCTCAAGTCAATACATACACACACATGGAGCACACTAAGCAAAAGAACGAAAACGACTTAGATATTGATTTGTGTGTGTATACGTTAGATCTTCACTAATGAAAGGCTTAGAAGGACTTCTTCGTCATTAATATCTTTTTTTTTTGGTTCGATGTCTTCTCTCCATCGGCGACTCATTTTCTTAGGTTTTCTTTCGCAAAACCTCATTGGAGGAGCGAAAGAAAACAAAAAGAATTGTAATTACAATTTGATTTCCGGGGGCTGTTCGAATAATTGTATAAATACGGCGAGAGACCGGAGTTTGGATTAAAAAGAACACATCCCGCGAGTGAAAAAAAATGGTGCACGTGTGTTGATGTAGCAAAAAAAGGAGTTCAAAACGGTGTGCATTACTTAAATGAATGAGCAGACGTAAGAGAATTATAAAGACAAAAAGAGTAAGGTTTTTTTTGGGTCAGGATTTCCCATTATTTCTTTTTAACAAATAGTAGTTTTCGGCAAAATGTACTTTGTTAACTAACTCGACGTAGGAAAAAAGGAAAAGGAAAGAAACTTTCAAGAAAATATTTGCTTCGGTGTTCAAAGATGAATACTTTGAGCCAGACAAAAGTTCTTAAAGAAAGTTAAGAAAAAAAAAATGGTTACCGAAGCAGGAAGTTGTATTGAGCTTTTTTTGCTCATTTCTGAATATTCATTGGAGTTTATATTATTTGATTTTGTGTGTGTCAGCGAAAAAAAAAGAGAATGTTTATAAGCAGTTTGCTTTATTTTATTCGAGCTAATCTCAAGGGTAGGACACCATATTGCCTCGAGAAATATATGTGAAAAAAATCTTAGGTATCTGGATTTAAAAAAATTCAACTTTTAAAGCGTTAAGCGCAATGCTTTTATGAGAAATAGATATTTTGGGGGGGTCTTAGGGGTGTTAAATTTCTCTAGAGTTCTGAAAATATAAACAATTTTCAAACAGGTATAATTCTTTTAAATTTAAATTAAATAATTCGAATCTTTTACACTTTATTTATAAAAGAATGAGGCTTCACAGAAAAGTATAAAAATTTAAACTATAATCATAATTTTAAAAATTATAAGCATATGAAAATAAGAAACTTTTCTATAAGAAATATTTATTAGGGTTTACATCGAGCATGCTATTTTCTAAAATAGTAGCTTTAATTGCTAGCTATAAGTTGATTTATAAAGTTAAATGTATTATTATTACACTGTAGCTAGCTTTATATCAATAGAATAATAACTTACATATTTTAATAAATAAAAAATACATTTTTAAAAAATATTTAAAAAATTGCAATATTATACAAATATTTTGAGATACAAAAGATATATAATACTAAAATTAGTGAGAGTTTAAAGAGTATGATGCATTTTATAATTCTATAAAGTTTTATATATCAGAGGATACTATTTTGGAAAATAGCGTGTGAAACGCAAGAAATACTTAATATTTATTAAAGAATTTTCACATGCTTATGTGTGAGTTTTAAAACTATTATTATATTTTAAACATTTTATTTTTTTCTGAAACTCCATTCTTTTATAAATAATGTGTAAAATATTCGAATAATTTAATTTAAATTTAAAAGAATTATACCTGCTTGAAAATTGTTTATATTTTTTGACCTCTAGAGAAATTTTTAACACCCTTGAGACCCCTTTGTGTGTATGCAAAATATTGCTTCCTTTGAATTTAATACTGTGAAAAAATACACAATTCAATTCCACTGAAAAACGTGAAAATAAAGAAAAAAATCTTTGAAGATATGATCTATGTTTCTTTATACTTCACTTTGAATTTTGAACATAAATTTCACACACACGCAAATACATAATACACTTAAAATATTATTAAAATGATGTAGAAAATTTTTAAAAATATTTCACGCAAATAGCGTAACAATTCAACGAAGAGCAAAATATTTTTTTTACTAAAATAGCATCTGAAAGAGTTGCAATAGTTTAAGCTATCAATTAATATCAATTAATTTATATGAATAAAATTCTAAACCTTTTGCTTCTATAGAAGGAAAGAAAGAACATTACATAACATGTTAAATTACAAAACAATTAATTAATAATTTACCATATTTCATTTTTGTTAGCTTACCTTGGTTTTGATGTTGCAACAAAAGTTTGTTAAAAAACTTAAGATTGATATTATATTAACTACATTTTATATATCGTATTACGACAAAATTATTCCTTAAAGCTACGCACGTTTTAAACTTTTTGTTAATCAAAGTTCAAAAATATTACATCCTTACTAAGGTTAAAGGCTGCTCCAATGAGTGATCATAAATTCAGAGCTGCTTCTGTAAATGTCTAAAATAACAATTTTTTTAAATCATAAATGTTTTTTCATTATATCTATGTTTTTGAATTGCATGTATTGCTGTTCCACTACGTATATAATTAGTATACATATACATCATAATTCCATTTTTCAATTGAAACATATTTTAACGTTTTTATCTTTTTACTCAACCTACAAACGAAATGATTTTTGTTGTGTTTTATTTTAGACACAGCTTGAAACAAAAGTTAAATAGGCTATATTTAATGTTTTTTGTCCATCAAGCATTAATACCACACTACATTTTGGAACCTTAATAACCGATAACAAATCAATATTCATGTTTAATTGCCTAATTTTTTTCGAAATGCTATTCTAAATATTTTTCATAAAATATGTTATTTTATAGTTTTTTAACAATTTAGATATATTTTTAAAAATTCAAAATCTTCTTCAAGAATTGTTTGTTTTGATAATAGTAATGATTATGGAAGAAAATGCAATCCAAGAAATAAACATTAAAACTTCGCGAAACAATTGTTGCTCCGTATTCAATTTAAAACGTACTTAATCAAAATTTATATCTGCAATAATCAAGGACAAGAGTCTAACATGTATGCATCAACCATTAAGTTCAAGATGCGGGTCCGTAATGGGTTTCAATGGTGCTACTGTACTACTTTTCATGTGCACTTAAAAAATACCTTCCACGCTCGCAGGTTATACTCGTAAGAATACACGTGTACTGTAAGCAATGGATATATAATTCATGTAAACTTTTCATTAAAAAACCTTGGTATTCATTTTTCTAAAACTAACTGCAATTCCCTTTGCTATGACTTTTTTTTTTTGATTTAGTAATCTGTTAAGATAAGGTTCTATTTAAAATTAAACCTCTAAGTATTTTGCGAAATAATCTTTGGCAATAACATTGCTGAAGTGGTATAACCTATCAGATTGAATACTATCTCTATTTTCTCTTAAAGGGCAATAGCGAAGACCACTAGCGAAGTTAGTAATCCTTCTAGTCACATGGTCTAATTAGCATTTTAACGTTTTCATACTCGTATCTCATATGAGACCTAACACTGATACATTTTTATCTTGGGGGAAGGTTTCTTCTACAGCTGCCGTTGACTCATTAAATTGTAGCACTCTTAAATTAAAGTGATCAGAGGACATTATCAATTGCAATTTTGAAGTAAATTTGTCAGTTTTCCTTCTGCATTATTTAAAACATTAACAAAATTACTCACCTAAAAGGGTTTTGTTAAATTTTTTACCGTTTTATTTAAAGGTTTGGGAACTTTGCACAAATAATAGTGAAATTTTGTAGCTAATAAGAAGGGGACTAGATATACTTCTAAAAATTACTCTTCCTTGCCGGTGTTTTTTAACATTTTAATTTTATCGCAGTTCCATAAAAGTCGTGAGAAATCGTGGTATCTTTACCTAGTAGCAACTTGCAAATGCATATTTTCTATGTTTGATATAATGTTACCGCAAATCTAACAAAATTGATTTAGAACAGACATAAAGATTTCTCTAAAATTTAGATCTGTAGCCAAGCAATTGTTAATAATGAAGCCTTACAAGTTCGTGAGGAAGCATTAAAAAGCATCTTATTTCAGTTGCTTACCACTTGTATCACTGGTTTATGAGGTAAATATGTGCTCTATCCTTCTTATCATCCAGTGCGATCCATATAATTATTTAGCATGACAATCAAGTATTCAACACGCTGTTATAATTCTTAATAATTCCAGAAGACATTAATTTTTCTTTTGTTCTTTACAGACTTTTTCCGGCTGTTTTATAATTATGAATTAAAAAATTATTATCATTCGTGGTAATTTTACTTCCTAACTCCCTTCTGCATCAACGAGAAGAGTTTGATTAAAGTAGTGTTTAGTCTCTCTTCTCTGTTATTTATATTTTTTTTAATGCAAAGGCTCTAAAATTCCCAATACTCAAGTTTCTAAGATTTAGAACTACTTCGGTCATTCACAAAGAAGTCGTGCTGTCTTTGCAGAGTTGAATTTAATAATAAACTCTTCTTCATAGTTATAGAACCACATTTTGAAAGAATTATAATACACTTGAATAATTTGGCTGCAGTATTCACGCCCACTTATAACTCAATTTCCTTTGAAATTTCCCTAAACATTTCTTCTAATTCAGCAGCGTACCAGTTAATATAACGTCCATTTTAAATTCATTTATTAAAGGACTGGTTGTAATTTGCTTAATTTCAGAAAAAACAACATTTGATTCAATGAACGTTTCAAATGTATATGTTATTTCATAAATTGAATAATTGAAAAATTGAACATTTTTTTTCAATTAACTAACTTTTATGAACATTTTCTTAAAATCTTTATAATTACGTACATATGTGTTTATGGAATTTTTATCACAATTATTGAATGTATTGATATTTCTTTAGAAACATAACGCAATTTTACAATCATGTTTGAAGCAACACATCAGAGAGTTATGTATAAGAAGTCTTAATTTTTTTGACTTCTTTCTCTTTAACAGAGTAGCTGTTTGACTCTAAAAATAATTTGGGGCATAAAACAATAAAATGATGATTTCTACAACTTTAACATCAGCGCTTAGAGCTACATTGATTTAATATATAACCTATCGTTAAGAAAACAGATACAATATGAAATTTTCTTCTTAATTATTTCCTTAAAATCTGAACTCCCGAATGAAGCTTCATTATGATTGTCTAATAATTTGCTTTCTCGCAAAAAAAAAATTCATAAATCAAATCTCATGACAGTATGATTTTTTTTTTCATTTCATTAGATATAAACCTTATATTAACCTTTAACCATTCAAATGCTGTAGTAATAGAGTTGGATATTCTGGATATCTTGCATATACCATATTATTTACATTATTTACCATAAAAGCATCGTTTACCAACTTAAGTCTCGTCTATTTTATTTTATTTTTTTATCAAAAATTCAGTAAGAGAACTTTTATTACTCATACCTTCATCTCCAACACTTAAATTACGATTTATTTCCCAAATTTTAACTTTCTCTAGAGATAAAACTGATTGAACGAGGAGGATGAAAAACCTGAGCATTTGTCATAAGTTAATCCTGGTGATTCAAACACCCCAAGTTGCACTTGTAATTTATCCTAAAACGAGGCTAAGTCAGCTTATCTCTTTTCGTTGATTACTGGTTGCAGAAACCCAAGTATATTACATATAGATGAGCACAATATCTTTTCCAAAACGTTGTCGGATGTGTTCTGAAGTTTTAGTATAATTTATTGCGTTGGTGGTGCTGAGGGAAATCTCCACTATATTTCTCTTGTCTTCGACTAAGGCTCTATTGATTGTTTTAAATTCTAGAATTTATCTCAATCGTCAATATTTAGATCCGAATGAATATTTTCAAACTTTAATGAGAAGTTTAAACATATTCGCTTGGGTGTCTATTAAATTTTCTCAATCCGATTTCCGGTAGTTTGTATTTCACTGTTTCTGAAACATCGCCATCGCTGATACCACTCGGTGAAATATAGCTTCTGAATATAATGATTGTTGTCCAATTTCCTTTAGATGAATATGAACGTGTCTACATCAGCATTGCATTCAGCATAATAATCTTCCTGAGTGCATTCTTTTTCATGTATAAGACGTAAAATTACGACATCATAGTCTCGTTATTGGTCAACTTTGACTTCAAGCTGTTCCAATGTGATACCTATTTCACTGCGATTTACTGTGAGGTGTATGACAACATAGTGAGTATCCCACTACTGTCTATGAAGCCATCAGCCACATCTTTGCATGTCATCGGGCTCATTTCGATGCGAGACTCATTGTTAGAAACAATTATGCTCTCATCCGTAAAATTCCAGTGTGAATGCGCCCGGTAAAACTACTCTTCGTTATATGAAACGATGAGGAACAGTCTCCACAAGGACCATCATGACTTCAATTCTGTTTGCTCAGGAGCCTATCGATGGATAATGGAGTCACTTGTGTACCAGTTACACGTCAAATCGTTGATAGAAGTGCTTTATTGTCCATGAGTCTTATCGGACGATCACTCTCTCTTCAAATTTGGTCGGGGCAGTTGGTTGACTGCTTTCTTCCTACCACTCCATACAGCTATAGTTTGCCCATTCCTATCAAAAACGCCGAATAATAGCATCAATCCAATCAATCCAACTCAAGCGTCAAGCATTCTTGCAATTGGACCACTATGTTTCTTTTAGTCTAATTGTACGCTCCCTCGCAAGTGGTAACATGAGCTCATACTCTTCACAAATTCATTTGCGCAGCATTGGTTGATGGAACCAATTGGTTGATGGAACCAATTAGCATTGGTCTGTCTTCTATTTTATACACACCATTTGCATACTCCGTTAAAATGGGTGGCACTTTTATCTAGTCGCTTGCATATTATATCATAAGGTATGTACATACGCATTCTCGTCCTAATCGGAAAACTCTTTCTAGGAGAGTCACCAAATATACATACAACCAACTCAAAACAACGAAGTATTAATACGGTGAACTTGAAAATTCCTAATTTTTAAGAGATTTCCCAAATCAATGTTCGAAAAACATTGTTTAAATTTTCTAGTGGAATATATTCAACAATATAAGTTTCCATTAATGATTTTTAAATTGATTAATTTTATGTCATTGTTAGTTTCAATTCATACATATTCATCATAATTTATATACATTAATTTTATGTAATAATATGTATCATACTTTTATAATAAATATACAGTGAAGAAACGACTACCCAGTATAATTAATCATTCTTATATTTATTATGCATAGCTGCTAGACAATACAATATGAATGATGTTATTTACCACAAATTTATTCTTAAAGATAAGTGACTTGGTCTGGGGTGTTATTCATAGTATATTTTAACTGCCATCACTGCCATCACTGCCTGCAGCCTGCATTAAAGGTAACAAATAATTTACATAGTTGTTTTAAATCTGCTGTTTCACTTTTTTGATTTAAAAGTTAAATATATTTCCATGTGTCTAAATACAAAAAAAAAACTTTTAAAATAAAAGTAATTCTTTTTTTTTTAGGTTATAGCATAAAAAAATTATGAATAATTTTAAATCAATCATCTTGAATTTTTAACACATTTATATCCTGCATTGTGCAACAGTATTAAAGCCAAGAGGAAAGAAACACAAATATTTATCTAAAACACGTTCTACATAAAACCTCTTTTGATGCTTTAAATTTATTGCGAAAAAGGGAAATTTAACGCTCACCTTTTAAATATCTCCATATTTATCTCTGATAATTTGGGTGCACTAAAATTTAATCTTTACAGTCCTGATTGTTTCAATAATATTAAAAGTATATAGTTTTAATAATGCTTTTATGTGAGGAAGGATAAAAAAATAAGAGTTTAAATGAACTCCTTTTACTCGTGGTTTTTTTTTTTTTTTTTTTTTTTTTACGTTTTACGTTCAAACATTGTGTATTTCATAACAAGGTTCCTAAGTTTGCCTTAAAATAGAGATATAAAATCATGCCTATGAAAACGAAAAATATTTTTAGCCATGAAATATATATATATATGATTATATGTATATTATATTATTAATATTATATATGAAATATATATATATATGATTATATGTCCATATTTGTTATTTTAAAATTATCGGACATAAATATTACACGATATGAAACTCAACAGAAGATTTGAGACAGCATAAGTTGCATATAATACTATGTGAAAGTAAGCACTTACAAATAAATGAGAACTTACAGCATTAATATAAGTTAAATAAAATAATATACAGTAATATTCTTTTAGTATATTATTAATACCTATTTCTATTTTGAAATCATAATTTTCTTTTTTTTTGTACAGAAAAGAAGTATTTTCATCAATTATGTGAACGAAAATATTAAGCATGTGTCAAAATATTTTTACAAAGCAAAACGAATGCAGTTAAAGTGTGAATAAGTTACAAAATTTTATTTCAAATTATAAAAATGTATTAATCTCTCTGTATGTAAAAAAAAATTTTCGTGATGAAGCAATAAATTTTTGACGTGGTTAAGATTAGCTATATCAAATAAAACCAGGAAATTTTTTTAAGATAAATTTATACTTGGCTGTTCGAATACTTTAGAACTACATAATGCTCTCTCTCTTATAAATTGCAGTTTTATAATTTGAGCAATGAGTATGAGAGGTTGTATAATTTTTACAACGAGGGTTGCTCCGCCGTTAGGTGGGCAGAAAGTACCTCCCCCTTGTAGTATTTAATTATTACTTAATTATCGACTATGTTGATAATTCAACATAAACAATATGTGACACTTAGAAAATATTGTTGATTTTTCTTTTTTAGAGCTATCTATGATTATATATATATATATATATACATATATATATATATAATCTATGAAAATACATAAAATTAGTTATAAACCTAAGTATAACTAGTCAAGACAGTAAGAAATATTAGCAAACTCTTGGCCTTATTATCATCATGTTTCAATACATTTTTTTTAAGTTTTTAATTGAGCCATGTTTTATATCTAGATTGAAATGATAAGTTAATTTTAAAGATAATGATAAGTTAATTTTAAATTAACTTATCATTTCTAGATTGAAATGATAAGTTAATTTAATTCATAACTATTATTTGAAAAAATATATTATTTATAACATGACTGTGTTTTGGCTAAATAAGGCTAATAAGCTGTGTTTTAAACAAAATATAATATAATAATTTTTTTTAACATACATTGTAATTTAATTAAAAGTTTACTTGACATTTCCTTCTTTCCAAAGAAAAAAAAAACATCTATTGTTCTGCTATACTTATGGCAAAAAATATTCAGTTATGAGAAGTATGAAAAAGAATTACATGATGCCAAGCATTAATTTTGAAAAAATTACGATGTATGAAAAGAGATTATTTAGAGCAAATTTTGAATCTCAAAACATATGTATCTGAATTTATGTCAATGGAATATTAAAATAAATATTTACACACAAATTATTAATCAAAATTCTTGTGAAAAAAATAATAATAAAATATCTTTTAATTTCCGTAAACCTCGATGCATATCCCTTTAGTTTGTTCCCTCTCCCTAAGAAAACTATCAACAGTTATATAATATTGAATAAATAATAATTTTTATTTATTGAGAATCCAATGATGACAATAAATTACTACTCAAAAAAATTAAATAAAATGCTGATTTTCAAAAATAAATGTTGCTTTGGGCCAATAATTTTTTATTCATAGTAATGCAGAAAAATAGTACAAAATTTGGTATAATTATTAAAATTGAAATGAATATTGAAACGTTTATATGTAAATTGCAAATAAAAGAAGTCAAATTGAATACTTACCTGTAATACCATAATCTCGATGTTAAGCAAATCAATAATTTGGATTTAAATACTTATTTTATTCAAAACTGCTGTTTTACGTAATATTCACATTTCTCCAAAAAATTCCTTTTTTTAATAATAAATAAATGGAGACACATTGTTTTAATAAATGAAGTACACAATGCTGTAAGTACACACAGTGTAAAAATTGTTGGATAAAAAACGTTATCCGTAAGAAAATCGTCCCAGTACTTCCAAGCATCTCCAGAAGCAATAAGATTATGTGACAAATCCACCTGCTAGATCCATTTCAGGGCTTGCATCCTCCTTGTTAGAAAGAATTTCCCGATAAAATTTGTCCACCCAGTTTGTTTATTTTTTATTTTTTTATTTTTCACCATTCTTTCCCCCTCTCTCATGCTGTGTATGTTGCCAAACGTTGTCCACAAAATGAATTGGATCGCAAATCAATAAACCCACTTGCGCGACTCCGACTTTACTGACCTTTTTATTTCTCCCCCACTTTTTCTTTTTTTTCCCTTTTTTTGAAAAATATTTTTTTCCCTCCCTTAGCTTTGAACATCCAAAAGTGCGAGTTACTCTTCTAGCAAGTTTCATCGATCTAAAATCTAAAAGAAAGTGAGAACAAAATAAATGAAACAAAACCAGTTTTCGCGAGGAAAAAAATTTGAAAGTTTATTCCATTTTTAAATAAAATTATAATGCTAAAAATAAGATGAAATAAACAATTTTTGCCGAGATTTGGATTTTTCATAACACATTTAAGATGGACGATGCGGTATTTTTATTTATCGAGTTATATTGTAAATGTTGATGTTACTGTTTAAAAACAAATTAAACTTGTAAAAGACGTTCATCTTAAGAAGTTTTTAAATAATAAATATTATCTCTCTGTAAAAGAACGTTAAAATGTGAAAAATCGAAGGATCATTCTAAACTACGAGAGCTTCAAATTCTGGAATCATTCTTAAATATTCTTTTGAATCTTTAAGAAAATAATGAATTAGCATTGCTTCCGAAAATATTTCCATTTTTAAGATATACAACTATTCTAAAATCATAAGTTTTTTTTAAAAAATTGACATTTTTTTTATGATTTTATTTTACACACCATCTCATTAGCTTAATAAGAATGCCAAGTTTTCATTTTCCATTCACTAGAACAGAAACTACAAGTGTTTTAGTAAAAGCAGATGCCATAAATTTACACAAAAGTTGTCAAACTTAAATGCATTTTACTCGAAACGTGTTTTTTTTTTTCGAAAAACTCAAACGAAGACAGCGATTACTCAAAAAATTTTTAAAAATAATTTGCTGAAATTTTTATGTATGTTCTATATGTTTTGAACTTCAGATTTATCAATTATTGTTTTATCACAAGATTTACAGTTCTTTATGTGAATATAATCAGTGCTTCTTTAAGCAATTTCATATAATAACTAAGATAAAGTGCTCTGGTTTTTGTAAAGATTAAAATATGTCTTATTCTGAAGGTCATTTCAAAAACGAAGATTAAAGTAATACATCAAAATTGAAAAACTGAGAATTTGCTTATTTACTATTTGTACAGAGTGGGCCCCGTTTATGTAATTTTTGTCAATCTTTACCCATTTTTTCTCATTTTAGTAGTAATAATTTATTTTTCTCTACTAATTTTAGAAATTTTTTCTTAGCACTAAATAAATCTAAAACCACAAAAAAATCTCCATATATCCTTATTTTTTAAAAAAAGTTATCGCAAGTAGTGGGTTACCTGAAGCCATGAAACACTTTCTCACAAAGATCTCTTTTTAATCGCACATCCTATAGTTTTATATATGTTCCGGCGCAGTGACGTACACAGTTATTTTTTAAGGGGGTGGCGTAGTCCAAGTCCGAAAGTCCATCATTCTCGTAACGCACCCCAACACGCCGCCAAACATAACATATTCTTTTGCTTTTGTCGATTGGCGGCAACAAGAATCAGTAAGAGAAAATTATTGAATTGTGTTTTTGTTGTTGTGGTTTCTAATGCCACCTGTCTGACTAGTTAGATCGAGGCCATCCATTGTGGCAAGGGGCTAGAAGTACGCCTGCCGTTGACCTTGGCCATGAGCACCATACAGGTGACAGTACGAGTTAGCTCGGCGAAATTCCCCGAAGGGACGATAGATGGCGACACCACCTATCTACACCTCCACAATTTAGACTTGGAACGGAAGGGGAGGGAAATATTCTCCAGTCCCCTGCACTTGTGATTCAGCCCACAAGACTTCGGACCCACTGATTTAATGAGCACATACTCCGTGTGTACTCGGAGGGTATTTGGTGGCATAGGGCATCAAAGCCAGGCCTTCCGGTCTTCCAATGTAGTAACCACTAGGCTACCCACGCCCTTGAATGAATAATTAGCATTAATCATAAAATTAATAATTAATAACAAATGCTTAGTTAAATTTTTCGTACTATATACATGGGATACTATATATCGTATATTATATTAAACTTACGTACTATATACATAGGAAATATACTGCAATCAATCGTAAAAAAATCAAGAGCTATGGGGAAAGGGTTCGGACGCAAAGGAGCTCCTCCTTTGTATACGCCACTGTTCTGGTGTTATATATACTCCACAGAATTTGTGATATTTAAATTTTATAATTCATCTTTTGTACCAAAATGTTATCAAACACAAGGGTGAATATAATTTTATGAAACTTTTTTTTGAATGAACACAATAGAGTTTGACATTTCGTGTTATATTTTCATTCCCGGGATTTCGGAGTTATGTTATCCAAATACTGGGATCCTGGGATTAGGATTGAACTACTTATGAAAAATTACTTACGCATTTGCATAGTTGAAATTGCATAATGAAACTTTTAACATTGGTTTAACATTATTTATTGAAACAAATCAAAATAAAACTTAATCATAAAAAACAAATAAAAAATAGTTTGTATTGAAATTTAAAAAAAAAACATTTCTTCATTTCTTGTGCTTCTATAAAAGAGCTTTTAAAAAACACAGCTTGTCCAGCGTTTTATAGTTCAAACGTCTTGTTATGTTTGTTACAAATTGTTCTGCCGAAGAAACTGCTCTTTCAGACTCTACACAAGAAGGCTTTATCATCATTAAATAGATGTATGTTCTTTCCAGATAGTCACTACGTCTCCATCTATTTTCAAAACGAGACGTTCCTTTTTGAATTTTTGATGACAGTGTATTATATCCAATAAGATGCATTTGTGCATATTCGATTTTGATAACTTTATCTAGTTCTGCTACACTTAATGGTTTTTGTGTACAAATTGATTCGGTTATTATATCATAATGGGAATCAATTTCAAGTGATACCTCATTGAAAACAGAATATCCAGTTAAAGTTCTAAAAATTATTTAACCTTTCCCAATAAAAATCACTCAAAAATATAATTTTTTTAAAAATTAAATTCTTAGAAAATTTTGATGAGAAAATTTTTTTTTAAATATAATTAGACAAAAACCAAAATTAAAATATTTGCAAATTGTGCACATTTTATACATTAATCAAAGTTAAAATTCTTTATATGTCATTCCCCCCTCGAAAAAAACTATCTAACTTAATCTGTGTCTTCAGAATTGATGTTTGATGGTATGAAATAGCGTTTTTTAAATTGGATAGTAATAATAATAAAATAATAATAATAATAATTCGTATATATATATATATATATATATATATATATATATATATATATATATATATATATTTCCGTATAATATATTATTATCTATATTTTATATAAATATGGTTATTTTTAAACTTGTGTATAGTGGTTAATACACGAGTGGTATTTTAAGATAATTACATTCTGAAATAAAAATGTAATTTCCTTCTGAATTGCATTCTGAATGAAATAATAATTACATTTCGATATTTCGTACTTTATTTTTTATTAATCAATAAACATTAATATTATTAATAAAATAAAGTTATATGAATAATTTTCCATCCCGTGTATTAATTAACATTTACTTAGCAATATATTTAATATTTTTCAGAGAAGAAAAAATGTATAATTCATCCAAATATTTACTGTATAAATTTGCTCAACGTTATTTTTATTAGAATAACATTGTTTGTTAAAAAATATATTCATAGCAATGAAACATACAAGACATCAGGAAATTTTACGTTAGAGTTTTTGATTTAGTTAACGAAAGTACTATTTATAACATAGATATTATATTTTCAAATAATATTGTTGTTGGTGTCTTGGTTACAGTTCATAATTAAAATTGTATTTAAGGCAGCCTTTTTCAAGCTGTGGGGCGCGACCCCCTTGGGGTGTGTGATAACTCTATGAGGGGGGCGGGAGCATATTGAAAAGTCGAAAACAAAAGATTATTTAAAAAAGTATAAATTTACTGAAAGTAAACAAACAAAATACTTTCTGGTATAATAAATTATAAAATACACATTTACACTGATATAATACACTTATAAATGTATCAGTACTGTACAATGTATTTCATTATTAGTTCAACAATATTAGGTTAAGAACAAGTTTTTTGATTATTATCAGTGACATTATGGGCTTGTATTAACACTTATTTTGATAATTTGTATGGTTTATAATTAATTCCTTCCCTAAGTTACGCGATTCGCTCCTCAATGCCACCGTTTTCTACGTAGGCGCGCGTGTTTTGATGTTTTTTTTGGGGGGGAGGGAGGAGAAAAGGAATAAATAAGCAAATCCTCTGAAATGAGTGAATCCTTTGCAAATACTGTCAATACTTTTATTGCTTTCCAAAGCCTTCGGAAATATTTTATGAATAGCAGTACACAGAAAATATCTTACTTCGGAAAGACGTATATATACGTCCAGAACATTAATGTCTTGGCAGAGCGAGACGTTTATATATACGTTGGTGGCATATAATAGGGTAAAGTAATATTGAAGCTTTAGTGTCAAAGTATAATATTTTTGAATTCAATACATTGTTACTGTATGGAAGGAGGCGCGATGAAAATGATGATTGAATATTGGGTCGCGAATATTGAAAGTTTAAGAAGCACTGGAGTAGAAAATAATGTTCACAATAACTGGACAAGTCTCTTCTCGTAAAAGATCCAGATCTTTCATTTAACGTTTTTATTTAAATGGAAAAGTTTATAAAAATTCCTAAAAATATATTGTTTTGTTTGGTTATCATCACAATCTTTCATGGTGCGATAGCCCACGATGGGCCAAGGCCCTACGAACTAAATACGCTTAACCACTTTTACAAGTAGCCAAACTCCTCCATATCTTAGTTTTAAGAACCAAACAATAATCTACTACCGCATTTATCCATTGAATTCTAGACCTTCCTCTTCTCATGTTGTATGGTCTAGTGAAAAATATTTTGGCTAGAAAGTTGTTGGCTTAAACCTTAAACAATAACTTTAGCTATTAGCATCTTCACCCTTCCACGTCCACGGCTGTTTAACAATGTCCATTCTCAGAAACATTTGACATATCTCGTATATTTTAATCCAGAAGTTTCAGGCAGAAATAACTCCCTTTCAAAAATTATGGTATAAACACAAGCTCGACAAACGTAAGCAACAAGTATAATTTGTTTAATATTGTTTATAATAGCTACAAGAAAACACCAGGATGCCTTTGTTTATGGTGAAATGGTCAGCAAGCTTGAAGAAAGGTATTTTTTGACAAGAACTGTCAAAAAATATATAAGTTGCATATATATGTTGCACAAGAATTTGAAATTGCATTGGAAAGTGATTGGAAAGATTTCCAAATGATAAGCAGAGCTATAAGAAAGGCTGCTGGTGGTTGATCGTGGGAAATAACTGCATGATATGACATGCATGCTATTCAGTATGCAATAAGAGATCGAAACCAAGCATCGGAAAATAATGCTCAGCAACTAGTCGTACGGCTACTGCAAGACAGATATCACCGTTCACTAAAACAAGATTTCTCTATAAAGAACCTATTCACCCTTCAACCAAAACTCTCCATAGCATTAACAACAGCCCATCAGAGACTCCTTTTATATTGGTGTCAAGAACACAAAGATTGAGTATCTCATCATTGGAGTCAAATTCGTCTTAATGATAAGAGTCGTTTCATTCTTAGCAATGATTCTAAGTGCCATTTTGATATGGTGGAAGTGAGAGACATGGTTTAATTCTACTAACACCAGGAAAAGAGACAGTTGAAGTTTCCAGGAGTGCTTGAATGAGGAAGTATTATGTTGAATGGACGCACGCGCGCGCGCGGAGCTCCATATTTTGAACAGTGGCTTACTTTCCGATGGTCATTATTGCGATGGACTTGTCTTCCTACATGTGTATCTTTTCCATGGTGCAATTACTCCATACTTTATTTTTGTGAAAGGCAATGCTAGTCCACAAAGGATCTCAATAGTTGAGGAGCTTCTAGAAAGTTATGACTTCAGTAGAATGGATTGGTCAACTTACTCTAATGATTTAAACTGCATCGAAAATGCGCGGGGAGGCTTTGATGAGATGCCTGGCAGCAAAATAGTATCCTTCGGAGAGTCCCAGACAACTATAAAAGATAGCCCTTGAGGAATGGCAACTCTTGCCACAAAAGTTGAAGTATAATTTGGAGGGTGGTTAGCATATCCCTTACTAAAGAGCTTTGGTGTTTGTTCTTCCTGATGTTCCGAAAATATTTTTCCCAACGCCCTTTGGTCAATAAAATATTTTCTGGATTTTTTTTATAAAGTGCATTAAATTCATTTTTTTAGTTACTATGCATTAATCAACCTTTAAGTATCACATTGTGTCTCTGTAGTATGAATTTCATGTCATCTAGTCGATGCTTTTCAGAAATACTGAAAAATCTGAAGAATTGCTTCAGATTTTCAAGCTAGTTTATTATTCCTAGTCCATTTGGGAAAAGCCTATTGTTTAAATCATAATTTCTTTTAATGATGCTATCCAGTTCTTTTCTCGAAATGGGAAGGTAAATGCAGAGAAAATTGATTGTTGATATATGTTTCACCACATTGATGTTCAGTTAATTGTTATTCTAATAAAATTATTATTGTATTATTTAATTAAGATAAACTCCTGGTTAAACAATGAATATAAATTTGCCCAAAAATATCTTTTTGTAAAACAATTATTTTTTAGATAATGTAAATCTTAATATTCTGCTATATATGTGTTACAAGGTAGAAATCACAGTGAGAGAAATCTAACTATATTTGGAACTAGCGATGTAACATTTTCATACAGCCAGAAATTTATTTGAATGTAACATGGAAAGGAAAATCAAAACACTATTCTTAAGAATCTTAAAACTCTATTGAAAGATAGTAGTCCCTTTTCAAAGTGTATAAATATACAAAGTAATATGAAGTAATACAAAATGCATCTAAGCCATGGAAATAAACATAATGCTTATCCTATTACTTAAAAGTATTTTTAAATTTTTATTACTTAAAAGTAACATTTACAAAATTTAATGCTTATATTGATAATTTGTACCTTTTTATAAATATAAAATTGTGTTGCAGCTTTAGCGTAAAAATACATTTTATTGTATTCAGTACATTGTCATTGTATTACGGTGGGGGGGGAGATGAAAATTATGATTGGAATTTATATTTAAATTTTGAGAAGCACTGTTGTAAATGTGATTTAAAAATGTAAATATATATATATATATATATATATATATTTTGAATTACATTAATTTTTTTTAAAAAAAAATTCAAGCATCGATTTTACTTTTTTTTTTCTATAAAATAAAAATGTTCCTTTTTTTATAGACTAATCACTACATTAAAAAGAAAACGTACGAAATGAAATAATAAAACAAGATATTCGAAAAAATAAAAAAGTTAAAAATGCATATACAATCAACATCCCATTAAAAACCTATCGACAAATCATTCTCAGCTTCGAACGGCAACAAACACAAAATTAATGCATGATAACATTAAATAAAGCTTTGTTGCTCTGTCTTACCACGAAAATAATAATGTTTTCCGACCAGTGATTTGCAAACAAGCCATCGAACAAAATAACAAATCAACATCACTCGTCGCTTGGTTGATGAATTCGAATGATAGTACCAAAGCTTCGAATCGATGGAACCGAATTTTAGTCGAAGAAACGAGAATATTATGCAGTAAGAGACGACGCGCCTTAATGGTAAAGGAAATAAGAATGGCGCTTTTTTTTACTGTTCTTTTATTCGAATCCACTTTTTTCCCTCTCTGCATAAGAAATAGACAATACTGAATGTTTATGTTTTATGTTATGTTTGCTGGAACTGAAAACACAAGGTAGAATGATTATGGTAGAGTATACGGCCGTGAAATGGAAATGGTAAGGGGACAATTTAATAAAGGAAATGGTATAAAAAAAGAAGTCGTTCCGCTTTTGACAGGAGTATTTGTTAAATTTTCATCCTCTGGCAAAATAACGCAAACTGCTCAAATGTTGCTGTTGTTGTTTAATACTTTCTTCTGAATTTAAAGTACACTCGGGAAAATCGATTCGAGATGTAAGAGTTATTTTATCAGATTTATGTATGGTGTGGATGAATGGTTTTCGACGTCGAATGAAATGTTTCGTTTTGAATATTTTATTAAATTCAATTTTAAAAGTAATTCGTTTGAAATGAATGTTTAAAAAATGTTACGTTAGGGACTTAAATCTCGGGACATCAAAAATGTTATTTATTTATGAAAATATTTATTATTTATGAGTTTCACCATCGTTTAGACATAACCAAGCAACTTTTTTTTTGTAAATTAACGGGAAAATGTCTATTATTAATGTACTTTTAATAAATTGATGTTCTAATTCATAAATAAATTGTACTCACCTTTTAAAAAACTCTTCTTAAATGCACATAGAATTGGTAATATGAATAGCGATATGCAGATAATTTATTTGTTGTAATAATCAGTAGAAACTTTAAAAAGGTGTTTATTTGAATTTTCATTTATAATTTAAGTCTAAAAGAATACTTCATGTAAATCAAATAAAATTATTTCGTCCAATTTTCAAGACTAAGCTTAGAATTATTTTGTCAAATTTTAGTTTAAGCTCAGAAGATATTTTTTTTTTGAGTTTTTCATATACTCAATATTATTGAATTCAGAACTAATCAGTGAAAAGAGACGCTTATATTTCAATTCAAAATGCTATTCAAGAGTTGTTTACTTGTGAGTTTCCTGAATTCTAATTTTAAGTATTGACATCCTTTTAAGTAAAGAACTTTATATGGGCCTCCGTATAGACATATTTAATATCATCAAACAAATATTCAACTATACACTAGTAGGTTAATTATTAAAAACGTTAAACAACTTCTATATTATATAAAACATTTAAATTACAAATTTAAAAAAAAATGAACATAACATTTATATTTTCATTTATTCCTCGGAGTTCAACTCTACCAGCCATGAATCCCGGAGGTCGATAAACATGTGCAATGGCAAATCTATCTGTAATTCTCTGCTCTTTTGTATTATTTAGTTCTTAAATTATGACTTTTCGAAAATTTTCTTTGCGCAAAAATCCTTTTTCATTAATGAATTTTTCATAAAATGTGAATATCATCTAACTAAATTTTTGAACTGCCTTTGGAATTAATTATTGTCATTAGCATTATTAAAATGTTTTATTTATAATATTTTATTTTAATACATTAGTCCATAATACGGGCGCCTCAAATGAACTGTTCCTCTTTTGTGTGTGTGAATACTCTTGAAAGCTTAAATAAATCTCGAGTGAAAAATACTGATCTACATTGAAAAAAATTATTCTTATTTTTAAAATATAGAAACAAATATTTGTCTAATGTGGCAGTCTTGCAGAATTTGAATTTTATGTATGCTTGTGTATTCTTTAAGTTTTTCTACGCGTTCGTATTAAATTCACGAATTAAAACAATTATTTTACTTCGTAAAACTTAGAAGAATTATAGCTTGAATTCAAAAGTAAAACGAATAAGGTCATCTTAAGGTCAAAGTTTAATTAAACATTTTATCAAATACAAAGGTTGTATTATGCAAGTCACAAATGAAAACATGGTGAAATTGTAAGTTATTCTATGTCATTACATTCAAAAAGCAACTTACAGTAATGATTGGTAAGATCTTTATTCAAAAAATACGATCGATAGATTTCTTTTTGACTGTTTTTAATGACGTCAAAAAATATTTAAAAAGGTAATTCATTTAAATTTTTATACATTTGTCCAAAAAATTTCGGGATGAACTAAAACTGATTAAAATAAAGGAAATTGAAAATAAAATAAAATAAAATCTTACTTACTAAATGGAATAGTTAAAAAAGTAGAGAGAAAAATCAGAATATTAATTAATGTTTGAAGCAAAACCTCTGACATAACTTCTGCCTCGTATCTCTTTTAAATTATACTTCCTTCACCATGTATCATTTTTAATTTAATAGAAAATAATTTGTGAGTAATTTTTATATTATTTCTGAAATTTTCTGCTCTCCATATCAATTTCCTTTTTTAAACGTTAAATAAATCAGTATTATATTTAATGGTATCTCAGGAATGTAAATAAAAAAAATTCTATTACAGAAATTCTTTTAAATATTTAGCAAACATTTATGTTTAAAATTCAAACAGAAACATTTTTTTTTTTAAAAAAATGAATTTATCAATCTCTGTAGTCATAGACAATGATGCATAAGTTTTATTTTAATAAAACTGTAAGATGTTACGTAAATTTTTTTAAAACTTTAAGCTGCTACGTAAATATTTAAAACTATAACTTCTAAACGACTTAAAAATGTAAATTACTTAATAGTTAAATAAACATTTATTTAATATTTAATTTAATTGTCTGTATGCTATTTGAAGATTTTGAAATTGAAAGACGAATCTTAAATGTATAAGTTCATTGTATTTAACATATTGCAGGATTTAAACCCATAAAAATGCAGTAAATTGAAACTTGTAATTAGTTAAAGAACATTTTTATTAATGTTTTATTTAAGTACCTAAATAATATGGATTAGAAATACCATTTAATATAGAAAACATTTAAAATAATTATATATTATATAAATCTGCTTACGATTCCAACTACAACAATGTTTGTGGAAAATCAAATAATAATGAGATATGGAATCCTTTGTTTAATCTCAGTCTCAAAATAACTTGAATTAGAAGGGCTGAAATCCAAAAGTTATTCAAATATAATGGTAAATATGTCTTCCAATGCAACTCTTTGGCTAATCCTCACCCGTTTACTAGGGAGTTAAATCTAGAAAATATAATGAACTATATTGCCCGACCACGATAAACATTATAACGAAATAATAAATTAGTGAATTCAACCACGGAAGGTTTGGATTGCTATATAAGCAAGTTGTTAAAAGTAAAATAATATTGTGTTGCCGTTTGATACAGTTGTTCCGGGTATAACATTTAAATGTGTCCGGGGTAATATTTAATATCCGGATTTAAATGCAACATCTATTATTCTTTTTTCGAATACATCAATGAACCCAAAAGTATTCTATAGATAATGCATCATTCAAATACTTTCTGTATTGTTCAAGCAGAAAAAAGGTCACTTATTCCATATGAAGTCTATCTTTCAGGGGTGTTAAATTTCTCTAGACGTCTGAAAATATAAGCAATTTCAAACAGGTATAATTCTTTTTAATTTGAATTAAATAATTCGAATCTTTTGCACATTATTTATAAGGGAATAGGGCCTCATAAAAGTATAAAATGTTTAAAATATAATCGTAATTTTAAAAATTATAAGCATAAGAATATAAGGAACTTTTCTTTATAAGAAATATTTATTAAGTTTTACGTCGCGCATGATATTTTCTAAAATAGTAGCTTTAATTACTAGCTATGATTCATAAAGTTAAATGTATTCTTATTACACTGTAGGAATTTTTATATAAATATAATAACTTACATATTTTAATGAGTAAAAGAAGTACATTTTTAAAATATATTTAAAAAATTGCAATATTTTACAAATATTTTGAAATACAAAAGATATATAATACTAAACTTAGGTAGGGCTTAAATAGTATGATGCATTTTATAATTTTATAAAATTTTATACATCAGAGATTACTATTTTAGAAAATAGCGGGCGCAACGCAAAAAAATACTTAATATTTATTATAGAATTTTCATATGCTTATGTGTGATTTTTTTAAAATTATTATTATATTTTAAACATTTTATGCTTTTCTGAAGCCCCATTTTTTTATAAAAAACTTCTAAAAGATTCGAATCAGTTAATTCACATTTAAAAGAATTATACCTGTTTGAAAATTGTTTATATATTCAGCCCTCTAGAGAAATTTAGCACCCCTGAGACTTCTCAAGTATATTCCTTATTCTCTGATTATAAAATAAAATTATTAAACTTGCTTACATGTTGCTTTGTCTCTTCAAAGAAGGTAAAGGATTATGGGTAATGCACATCATAAATTTAAACTTTGGTCAAGTTTCAAGGATAGCGACAGAATTATTGCAGTATTTTCCTTACTTTCATAACACGTCTTGTGAGGAAGGTTGAAGTAAAATAGTCGTTTTATTTTCCAGCTTGATAGTCACCTGTGCAGGACTCAAACTTTTTTTTTAATATTGCTGCCGAAAGTTTTTTGACATGAATACTTGTCTACATTGCTCCATAAAATTAGGTTATTTTGAAAGCTAAAAATATAACTCCGATTTTTCTTATGTTTAAGTATTTCTTTCAGCTATCCACATGTAAATAAGAAGAAATATAGGGTGTCTGGGCTTAAAGTTTCCTAAAGTTATTACTTATTATCACGGAACAATCCATCAGAATGTAATAATTCATCCGTGGATTGGAAAATTCTACCAGATTTTTTGGGGTTACTCCGATCGACTTCATTAGTAAAGATATGAACCAAAGCAAAAGGTGCAATGCTTACTTTGGTTATAGGAATTTTAATCAATCACGCGTGTATAGCGAAGTGTCCGAACAGAATGGAATGTCATTGCTGGCTTGCCTAATAGACGTATCAGAACTCCTTCAAAATGAATCACGCACGCGATCAACAGTGTCTTCTATCAAGAAAACTTAAGGATACTTGTCAGTTTGAGATACTAAAGTTCCCGTCTCTTTTAAAGTTCTTTCACATTGGTGGATAGATTTTGATGTCGAAGGATCGGCATTTCATTCTGTTCGAACAAGTCGCTGTACACGCAGGACTGATTTAAATTCCGTTATCCAAGGTACGAGCCACCCTTTTTGCTGGCGTCCATATTTTTACTAATGAAATCAGTGTAACAAGTTTATCGTCTGCGATTGCCGAATCATGTGCACACGTGCGGCCGATCAGACTAGACCAAAAAAATCACCGAGGATTTTCCAATCCACGGAAGAACAGTTTATTGCATTCTGATGGGTAGTAGTGCAATAATAAGCCAAAACCTTTGGACACTTTCAGCTCGGACACCCTGTACTTTGACTAACAGAAAATCTGAAACGAAATTTATTACTTACGTACTATTGTAACAATATCAACGTTAAAGATAGCTCGCCAAGTTGACAACTTCTATACCGTATGCGTCGTACTTTCTAAATTCGCAACCGTGTGCTTCATTTTATGCCCCCTATACGGTTGCGATAATATGTAAGTACTCAAAATTTTCTTTATCAAGACATGCTTGTGTGAAGACTGTTGTGGTCATTGAAATCAATTGGGTCATGGACGTGAATTAGTAGTCAGCATTGCTTCTGTCGAGTTATGGATTCTAGTCCTGATGCGCCTCTAGCGACCTGTCGTATAGCCTTTTTTTCAATAATTAAAATTTATTTTTTATATTTTTCCTGTTTCCTTATAATACTACACCTTAATTTTAACTAAATTTTTCATTTAAAATTGAAAATTGATATCCTGTATTTTGTAAGACGCTTGAAATATTTATCATAAGCAAAAGCTTTTCAATGTGTAATTAAAAAAAGCATTATTTAGTTTCAGTTCACTAGAAGTAAAGGTGTTCTTGCATATGATACATGTTTAAGAATAAGATTCAACATTCGAAAATTGTATTTCAAATGTATTTAGAACAACATTTTTTTTTCTTCTTTTGACGACTGTACAGTTTTAACAAATGATACATTGCGTATTGATGTTCAGTTGTCTTTGAACTACCCAAAAATAAATTCAGAAATCCTTGTTTATATCTTATTGAGGTATACACAGTTCAATGTACATTATTTATCGAAATTTATATATACATAGCATTATTTACTGTAGTTAAAATGTCCTATAATGCAATGAGTTATTTACCTAGAATAATATTGCAAGTACCAATGGTACTATATTCCCTGAATTTCGAAGTAATTCAATTCAAATTTTTTTCTGTGTATTAATTATTTCAACTGTGGATTCACAACTTTTCAAATATTTCAAAGAACTATTAATTTACTTTAATATTGAAAATTTGCGTGATGTATTGAGATGCATTACATCTGCGGATACATACATGTAAAACATTTATCCCTTGTTAATTGTTGTTTCATCAAAAAAAAAAATTATGTATAGATTACATAAATTTATTAGAAAAAGCACCCTTGTGATGAAAAGCTCTCATGGGATGGGTAGCTTTAAACACACTATCAAAGGTTTGACTGAGAAAAAAAGTCAAGAATTATTCGTGTAAGGCATGCATTTCTAAACGCATTTAATTATATCCTGCATTCCGTACGACTAAGCTCAGTTATGCAGTTATTACTAAGGAAATCCATTTACAACTGAGAATCGTAATAGTAAATTTCAATACACCTTTTTTTTCATTAGGGACCTTCACATTCATAGAAAGCCCACATACTTCCATAACTAATTTCTCTTAACATTCAAAGAGTTTTATCCATGTAATTGAATCACAGAAGTTTGTTTCATAGATAAAGGAATTTTGATGAAAATGTTTAACTATAGGGAACACATAAGGTTAAAATTCTCGAAGGATATCATATAGGTATTCTTAAGTATATCGGTGCTTAATAAACCTCGAAAACTAAAAAAAGATTATGTAAATGATGAAATAAAGGAATCTTAGGCGAGAGAAAAATATGCAAATTCACATTTATAAATTGAAATAATCCACAGGCATATTTCTCGTGAGAGTAGATAAGGTGATATGATTCAGATTGCTACAACAGATAATGTTATAATGTTCGAAACAAGTATACATTTAGGAGCAACATGAGTTTTCTTTTCTATTTGGCATTTTCATGTTATTAAGTGTATTTTAATTAGATAAAGAGAAAATAAAAAGCAAAAATAAAAATGAATAAATAACTGAAGTAAAGTAGTTTTATTTATCCATTAGTACACCATACACAGGAAACTCCCTTTAAATTTGCTTAAAAACAAAATTTTGTCTTATCATATAATTCTGAAGAAATTCTGAATTAAAACATGATGGATTTATTGAATAGAAAGGTATCTTTCGATTATATCACAAAAATTTGAAACATACTAAAAGAAATAAGTGACTATCTAGTGCTACATATATTCATACAAATTCACTCTCATAGGTTTTTTAAATGTTTTTGTCTGTTTTAATGAGAATTTTTTGCCTAGGAAAAATTATTATTTTATAGAATTATAAATTCAAACATTTCTTTAAGCAATAAAATCCCGGAAATTGGGTCTAATGTGAACCGATAGGTAACCAAGTTTGTGAAAATGCCGAGTTATTGAGAACTGAATTAAAAAAGAATAAGTACTAGTTTGGTTAAAATATAGTACTGCATTTGTATGTATTGTTTGATTTAAAATACAACACAGAAAATAAATGCCCAAATACCTTTAAACAAGGGAAAGTTGCTTACTTTATGAAGGAATACAGCAATTACTACCTGAAAATGAAAATTAGTGGAAACTAGTATAGTATGTGCTCGGTGTCCGCCATCTTGAATTTTTTTGGCGGAAAGTCATTTCTCTCCAAATACAATGTTTATAGTCCCCCGCGTTAGGCGTAATGTTTAACGATACGCGAACAGAACGATAAGCGCCATATTTGGCGAGAGGTTGGGGATCGGGTCTCATCGATATCTGTGCGGATTAATGAATACATAGTATATAGTAATTTACCTCATCAGATACACCTCAGGGAAATACTTCATGAGGGCATAAAGCTGTCTATATAATAAAAACTAAGTAGCTGACGGTGCAAAAACTGGCCACAATTTTTTAAAGAAATGTGTAATGTCCTGTTTTCTTCCGTACTGTATTATGCGTTTTGTTGCTTCATCACGAAGACGGTGAAGGAACGGTACGTCCATTCATAAGTTCAAAATATTGAAGGGCTGTTTTTACAGACTTTTGTCCTTCATTATGTGATATTTTAGGAATCTATACTGTAGCTTCAATGTGATTGGCTCCATCATTTCCATGCATTTTTTACATTAACTGTGAAAACTGCAATAATGACTGCATGGAACAAAATGTCTTTGGTATCGTTCTAGAACCACAATTTGTGTTGGCCGAGTTATCCAAACTGCTGGGTTATCGAGCACCGAGTTTTCGGGACTCTACAGACTCGATAAAACAACGAGTTTTCGGGACTCTGTTTTTCTCGATAAAGCAACTTTTCAACTCATTGACACTTTAAAATTCTATAGTACCATTAATTTGTTTTGAAATACTATTATAAAACATATACTTCGCATCAGCATTTATTATTTATAATGTCATAATAGATATTAACTCTCTCTCTTTGATATTTTGAACTATTTGTAACAAAATTCGATACGTCGATTAAAATGATGAGTCGTAACAAATCTTTCGTTAATTACTAAAAGAAAAATAACACTCGCTGGAAAGGAAATTGACAGTTTTCTGAAGAAAATTAATTTTAGAAAGCAATTGCTTATGTGGGCTAAATACCAGTGATTAGTTATTCTTGAGGAACATTATTAAATTTTAATTTATAGATAAATTATTCTTAAACCAAAGATCGATGCTAATATCCATTTCTCGAGAGCAAAAACATAAATTTTAGGAGATGTTACTGCATATTATATTTTAGTTATTTAATACAGCGCGACAAAATTCTTACAAACAAACAACTTCCAAATGGTTACACTTTTTGCACTTTCTTGTCCTATGAGCTACAATTAAAAATAAATATAGCATGTAATATGCTTAAGATATAAGTTTTTACTGTTATTCTTTGCCAGAATTATAAAGTTGGTCATGAAAAGTATTGAATTTTAAAGACATTTTCGCTGTATCCGCCTTTTTTTCGGCATTAATTTTTGAAAATTATGGTATTCAAATAATTCTTCTGTGATCACCTCTTTTCGTTCAATGATATAATATCGCGACATTCCAAATATAGTTCCCCAACACTAGATCCAAACACACGATACTTTTTAGGAAAGTAAAGGCAACAAATTAATATTTTAGAGCATATAGATTGATAAAGTTGGCTGTGTTTCTTATATGATTTCTTGAAATTCTTGTATCTATTGTTCTATGTTTAAATCAAGTATTTAGAATGTTTGCGTCTATTTAGAATTTAGCCAAATAGTAGGAATGCTCAGGAACTCTTATTTTTGTATACTAAAAGATGACAATAATATATTACCAATGATTATTTTTCTCTCAATTATAATATTATGAATAAGCTAAAGTCAACGAAGCTGTGAGAGTTTTGGAAATTAAACTAATGACAAACTGCTAAAGCTATGAATTTGTGGTAAAATCCTAGTTGAGTTCCTACGTTGGCGATAGTATTTTAATGGCGCCAATAGGATTTTTTTTGTTGTTGTTGAATTTGCGTTCTTAGTTGTAATGGACAACCACCGAGCAGGCGATAAAGGATATAGACTTAACCCATTCAAGACCATGGTAACATATATGGGATCACTTCCGGGAACAATTTATCATATGTGAGATTGTGTTTTCTCCATTCTGAGGCCCGTGATCACAGCGGTGTGATCTGAATTTGGAACGTATGGAGTTTGGAATGATTAAAAAACTATAATTTTGACGCATTTTACTCCAGTAATGATTTTATGGGAAAATTTTAAAATGGAGTTAGGATTAACAGGAAAAATCACTTGATTCTCATCGGGTTAAACAGGATCCAACTTGCTGTCAACAATCACATAAAATAATGAAACAATTCGGAAAGATAAGAGTCTCTTAATAATATACGTTGTTTTAGAGTGTATTTAAGCAGCTTCACAGTGTCCACACATAAAGTTTGCAAAGTGGTACAAATCATATGCTTAAACGGTACATTTCTGTTGTTGTTGACTTTTCCACCTGATCTAGCCGTAGGCTACACCAGGTCCATTAGCCCAAGAATCCTCAAAAAATCACAAACAAAAAGAGGATTGAAATACATTTCATCCATGTCAAAAACCTCACAATTCAACAGATGTTCCAAGGGATTTGCACTCAGGAACAGTTGGTACGCATCAAATAGGCTTATTGTCCATTAACAAAGAATATACATTTTATATCTCCACTTGCAAGTCTGTAAATGGTGGGCTGGACGATTCCATCCACCTTGATAATAAGGGTAAAACCTGGGACTTACCTATTATTCAAGGGATGAGTCGGTTGGAATTTCTACAGCTGCCGATTTGAAACTTATTTTGGAGCAGATCTCAGAGAGTATGATTTCTGTGACCGTTGTATATAGAACTTAATAGTCGATATTAAGAAGCCCTTAAACAATGAAAGTAATTATGTAGAAAAATAAAGAGAAATCCCCTGAACAATTAATAAAAGATATTTTACACATCGCGTAAAAATATTTGGAATGAAAAATAGTCCTTGCAACTTTAGTTTTAGAGAAAGGAATATCAATATTGAAATTAAAGAATTCTCAAAGGAAAAATTGGAACGCTTCTAATGATATTCTCATCATAAATGGGTGGCCGCGGTAGCCGAGTGGTATAGGTATCGGATCATGGCATGCCTTGTCACGAGTTCGAGTCCAGTACCACTAAAGACCCACCGTGTAGGGCAGCGATGCACGTTAAATCTGTCGAGAGCTGAAACGTCCTCCCGTTGGTGTGGTGTGGTAGTTAGGAGAGGGGGTGCCAGCTCAGGTGTCGTCCACGTCACTTGACCATGGTTCAAAATTACGTGGTCCGTCGCCAAAAGCCCTCGTGTAGCTGAACAGTGCGACGTTAATATTCAACCAATCAATCAATCTCATAATCAATAATCTCATCATAAATGGATAAAAGTACTATCACTTTTAAAGACTCAAAGGCTATGACATTAATAAAGAAATTAATCAATTGGATTAACATAATTTATCAAATTAATTAAGAATAATCTCTAAAACATTTTTTTTTCATTATTGAATCCAGTTTTTACAGAAATAGGTTGTGTGCAGGGTTTCAAATTATTTAAGGCTCTTTAAATCTTCATGATTTGACCTATCGTATTTTCTGAAATGAAAATTTTCTTAAATAATATAATAAATTGCAAATAATGATGGATTTATAGAGTTTTTTGACATGATAAATTCAAATAAACAAAACATTTTGTATGTTAATATTACTCTTTTACGTACCGGTATTTCGAAATTAAATTTTTATAACAATATTGCCTTTTTAAATATTTATATATCCTTAGAGTTACAAAAATATATTTTTTGTTATTTGATGACTGCTTTGAAAAATTTAAGTAGAAAATTTCTTTCATCGACAGTTGTTAAAATGTTATGACTCATTTATAACATTGGAAGATCCATTTTTAAAGCTTAAATGACTTATAAACTTAAAAGCAGAGTTTAATGAAATCTGAAATGCGGTTTAATCTTAAGGTGGAAAATAAGAAACGTAGACAAAATTTACTTTTCTGTTAAGAAATTTAATTTTAGAAATTAATTAAACACGTTTATCATGTATTATTGTAAAATGTGTCTCGTTGATGACAGCACATTTATAAACATATCTAAAAATCGCATTGAGTAAAATGTAAAACTTTTTTCACAAAATAATAATTGCTCAAGAAAATGTAAAGCTTTTATAACCACACTTACAATATGTTTTATATAAATGTATATAAGAAGATTGCCACAAAAATTTGGATGATTTCCATATTAGATTAATTGTACAAGAGGTCTTAATTGGAACATGAATTTTCAGTGAAGATCACAGCAGAAAATTTATGATGTTAAAAAGGAAGTTTCTACTTAAAATAAATAGCTTCTAAAAGCATAGCAATTGCTCGAAGGCTAGTGATTTAAGGTTACTTTAGAAACAGTAAGATAAATGGTGAAGCATTTTTGATTAGCTTCTTAAGAAATTTAAAATACAATAAATTAAGAGAAGCTCGTAAAAGATGTCCTAAATGCCACTTAATTTGGTATTTTTTCTCTTGCATATATTTTATCCTGTTATTGCTCAGTTTCATTGGGTTATTTTCCATACCTATAGCTTTCATTTTTATATACTATTAAGTACTACAATAACAAAATATAGCAATAAACAAATACTACTTTAAAAAACCCTTCCTTGAAGTGTTCAGAATCTGACAAAAGAAATATTTAATTATAAGCAAATTCATTTATGACGAGACTACCTAAAAAAATTAATTTCAGGAAATTTAGTTAAAACTAAAATATTTCCCACACTTTCCTGAATTTATCTAAAAGAAATTTCTTTTATCAACAGTTATAAATTGGTTATGACTACTGAAATTTAACAAAGGATACACTAAATGCAATGTAAAAGCTCCAATTGTTTCATTTAGTTACATGTAAAATAACAGAATACCAAGAATATTAAAATTCATGATATATTTCAATAAAATTTAAAATATTTGTGTTATATATAAAACATTTTAATTTGCAATATTAGCAATATAACTTAGATATTAAGGTTCATAAGTATGAAACAAATTTTGTCTTTTAAGTTTCTAAAAGTATTCGACTATGTTCAGAACCGTGATTTTGCAAAAGCGTATAAATGGATAATATTTATGATATTTAGTGTCACTTAGTGTAGAAAATGTATATAAAATTGTTTTAAGAATATTATTATAATAAAAAAATTATTTAAGTACAATATTTTGACAAAAAATGAACATAGAATGACCCATTTTCAAAATATTCTCCTTTTGTGAAAAATGCTTCTATTATAATAATATTTTGCCTGTTTACAGCTCAGATCTCTGTACAGAATCTCAGCTAGAAGTTTTGAAATATATAACTTAGAAGTGGTTTATCCATGTTTTACGACAACAGAGGGGAGAAAATTTAAGAAAAAAACGTTGATAATTATTTCAATTGGTTCAAAATAATGAGAATTTTTCAAAAAAAGAATAGTTCACAGACTTTCTGGAGAAGTCTTTACTTTATATAAGCAAAATATCATTATTTTAGAAGAATTTTTTATAAAACATTTTGAAAAAAGGTGATTCTCAGTTAATTTTTTGCCAAAATATTGTATTTAAATACATTTTTTTTGTCAAAATTTCCTTTAATACAATTTTTTACATGTATTCTAATCTAAGTGATACTAAATATCATGAAAATTATCCATTTATGTGCTTTTTTAAAATCACGGTTCCGAAAGTAGTCGAATACCTCTTAAAGCAAATAGTTTCAGTTTCTAAAACAAATATATTTTTTAAATAAATATATTCAATAATATTAATAAAATTCCATTAAAAAAAGAAAGTGTCTCAAAATATGGCATAAAATTACTAGGAAAAGAGCATGAACATTTACTTCACGCGAAATCTTTGTAAAAAACTTTCTAATGAAGTAAAATACTATCCTCAAAGTAAAATTGCAACACAAAGAAATGCATGTAGTATCGAGTAATTTTCAAGAGCAATAATGATCAGACGGATATGAAAATAATTAAATTCTCGCACGCATGTGTTCACGTGGTACTCATATCTAGGTAATAAAGGCCAGCAACTTTCCCTTCTCATAAACCGCATCTGAGGATTTGTGTAACATTTGCGACTTCCGAAGAAATGTAGAAAATACCTTTCAGATATTGGTGAGCTCAGAACCATCAGTTCACAACCAAGGAACTTGACCGTATTATCGAACAAAATGAACTGGGTACGTTGCTGCTCAAAATCACATTTCTTGTTGGACACAGCGTGAGTGCCATCCAACGTTGAGTCACACGATGTGTACAAGAAGTTATTTGTGCAATCCGAAAATGAATTGCTGCGTACAGACGGACTTATTCACCAATTTACTACTCCTGACTTTTCTCCACAGTAAATGATATCCAAAGCCTGTCACCTGTAGGAGTTGGTGGTTCTGTGTCCTTTCAAACCAAATGCAACAGGTTGCATGAAGTACAGTTACATGTAAGGGTACCGTTGACCGCTCAACAAAAGGCTGCATGCCTGATGTGGTTTCATCGTTATCGTATATGGACCATCAAATAACATCAGGTATTGCTCGGGAATGAATCTCGTTTCTGATTGTGGAAGAATAACGACCGTCGAGAAGTCGAGAAGTTGGAGAACACTATGAACCAACCTATTTTACCGAGCGTCAAATCGATTCTACACCGGGCAACATGGTTTGGAGTGGCATAATGTTTGATCACAGGACGTCTCTGGTACATATTGGCCGTTGTTTGACAGTGCCCTTCCCCGTCACAAAAGTTGTGGATCTTGTTACACTGCCCTTGTTGCAGGGTGCACAAAACTCGGTATTCCAGAAAGATAACGCAAGTCTGCTTGTCGTACGGTGAACTCTTAGCAGCCTGCCTGGATTTAATATCCTACCCTATCCGGAAAGCTCTCCAGGTCTGAATCCCATCAAACTATTGTAGAATCTCATTGAACCTAGACATGAACCGAGGGCCACTAGCACAAACCGTGGATGATCTGCCTACAGCAGTGGATGTGGCTTGTCAACGGTTATCTTAGGCAACCATCAATGGACTAATTTATAGAATGCCTCACCTGACTGAAGCGGGTGTATTTGTCCAAGGTGGGTGCATTAGATACTGGTTAATTGGTTTATAATGATATTATTTGTCTGTTTTAAAGATATCCATATCCACCACATCGCTGCCACTTCTGAAAATTTCGTGGAGCAACGTGTATTATTTCTTTGTGTTGCAAATTCAATTTTAAAGAGTTTATTAAATATAAATAAGCTGTATAACACAATCTATAAGTTTAAATTTTTAGTTACGTACATCTACTTAGATGTTAAATAGTTTTAAATTAAAATAGGAGGTAAAATTTACTGTTCAAAATGACATCATTTTTTTTAAAAAAAAAATGATTTCACTTTTATATCTGTTTTACTTTGGATTTATAATCTATTAAAATTTAACAACTAACGTACATGTTTATTCTATTCATTTATTTATTTATTTCGCTTTCATCATAAATGTATCAGAAGTTTGCAGTCTTAATACATGCTTTTACAATCTCTAAAATGCATTTTTTTCTGATACTTATTTTTGTCGACGCAAGCGTTTTGTATTCCCCAAGGCGTTTTTTCTCTTGAAGATAATCTTGAATTTTTTTATGCATATTTTTATATAGTAGTGAAACTAAAATTTTACAAAAATAGCATGAATTTGGATATGAATGTGTTCTAGTTTAATGTTTCTGGAACTTTTACATTTAGTGGGGGTTGCTACAAAAATAAATATTGAAACTAGATAAAGAGTTATGATTTTAATTCTATTTAGACTTTTGCTCCCAGTAATCCAAAAAAAAATTACTAAAAATCTTCAAAAACATGAATTTTGTAAAAGTTTTAAAATAACAGGATCCTAAGCTGACTGTCTTTTTTTCAAAATCAATTTAATACTTAATGATTACTTTTAATGTGTCCGTCTTCAAAACAAAGTTTCGAAAAAGAGTTCTTGGTATTATTTAACCCGCGGTCACTCGCGCCTGTTTTTGCTACCGTCGTTATTCGCGGGGTGTAGAGAACACCCCAAACTTTAAACACGTGTATTTAATAATGAAAATAAAATTAAGTCATTATAATACATATTTATATAAAGTACAAGATGTTTTTTGTATTATGCAAATAAAATTATTAAATTTATTTCATACAAATGAGACTAACACATTAATTTAAACTAAACATAAAAAATTTTCATTTTAAAACACATAATTTTATATTTTTTCATAAACCAGTAGAACGTATATACCAGTAACAAAATTACTTTATAATTAATGAGATAATGATTGTAGAAAGTAGAAAAATAATATTTTAATCATTTTCCTAACATTCAGAGCAGACTGTATACATATGCTCAACTTCTTGCGGCAGTTCTCAGGCTCTCCAGATAAACTTTTGAAGGTCATTACATTCCAATCATTCGAGAAACAAGGACTGCATCAGGCCTGAAGGTTCAATGACTTAAAATGTGCAGCTACAGAAAAAATTGTGGTTCTGCGCATTCTTTTTAGAATCCTGGGAGGATTTTCTTATTGCTGGGGTGTACAGAACACCCCGCGCGAGTGATCGCGGGTTAAGCAATATTTTTTGACATATATATATATCGTAAAATCCGGTGTATAATGTGCACCTATACTTTAAAGTAACATTTTTTAATTTTAAGGTATATTCACCGTATAACACGCACCTCCTTTCTTACAAAGAAACCTGTAATGTTCGTTATCAATGTTATTATGTTTTAAAGCCATTTATTTGGGATATTACCACAGGATTTTCAAAAAACAGTATATTTCTAGAACCCCATCCTTTTTTTTTAAAGTTAATAAGGTATGATATTTCTTTTCAATAAATAACATTTAGATCTTTGTAGAAGATTTTAAAACCATTATGTACATCTCTCTTATTTTATATTAAGTTTTTTTTATTTTTGAAACTATCATTTTTATACCCAGCGTATAACGCTCACCCGTAAATTTCGATCGTATTTCTTGTGAAAAATGCGCGTTATACAACGGATTTTACGTTGTTATATATACATATATGTTATCTTTGAGCCTCCTAAAGACTAGATACCTATCCATGTACAATTGTAGATTTTTAGAAGAGCAAAAATGTATAATATAATTCTTTGAAGAAATTAATACAAGAAATAAGTAGGGAATATTTAATTTTACTTATGTATTGCACTCATTTAGTAAAAAATAATTCAAAAACTAATCAATCTTATAGTGTTATGTAACAGAAATACTTTGTGGGCAATCACATGATAACAAGTAATATTATGCATACAATATTTTTTAACAAAGCATTCATATAAAACTTCAAGGAAATTATTATTTTTTTTCAGCTACATTTAGTATACATTTATTCGAAATTCATGGAGTTACATCAAGAGATTCATTTCCATTAAGTACTAAAATGTAAACATTAAAATAAAATAATTAGAGAAAATACTTTTAAATTTTATTTTTGACTATATCTTTCACTAATGCTAATTTAAAAATACTGTTCAGAAAGACTTTTATTTAAACAAATGATATCTTGATAACCATTCAAATATAATCTCCATTATTATTAAATTGATTAATAAATACATTTTATCGAAAATATATGATTAAAAAATCATGATACATTTTACTTAAGTGTTTTTATACTACATCGTTTTTTCAAGGATTTAAACCGTTGCTTTTTGTAATTTCACTCAAAGCACTATATCGAATTTTTTTATATATTACAACGAAAAAAATTAAAAATTACACCCACATTGGTTCTTTTCCATTCTGTTATTGTTACACATTTCAAAGGACGAACTTTGCAAAAAGAAGTATTGGAACAAGTAGAAAAATAAAACAAAATAAGAAAGCTCTTCCTTTAAAAGTGCATTTTACTGCAAAAATCGATTGCTTTTCTCCAAATAATACTTCCTTTCAAACATGTTACTTTTTTTACTCAGCATCTCACAATAAAATGAAAGGAATTTGGTTGAGCTTGCAAGAATCCTTCGTCTATTTTTATCCACTTTCTGCCCACTTTATCACGACATTTGCTCGTTTCTATCCTCTTCAAAAAGGAAAGAAAAATCTTTTCTCTTCTGAGAATATATTAGCACCTATTCTCTCTTTAAAGCGAAGACCGTTGAGATTTTCACGCGATTACGTACCAAATAGCAGTTACCCACGAAAAAATACAGTTTAGGCATTATCTTACTTCTACCCCAGGAGCCATATAATGTGCAAAATAATGTTTCCTCGTCAGATGTTTAGAAACGCGTTCGTATACTCAAGGGGTATGTAAATTTTGTTCATAAATGTGTCATAATTTGTGCAGTATTTTGCGTCACTCGCTCATATTACTTGTGTAAATAGAACCTCCATTTTCATAAAAGTTTCATTGAAAGAACAAAGCATGCTAAATTATCTCTAAATATTAGATTTAAGGATTGAATTTCAAAGAAATATATTTTTAGGTCGTATCTTATTATTACATCGCATTGATTGGAATTTTGAATGCGGTACTATATCCTTTATTATGTGAAAATTTCACTACAGAATTCGAAAATATGCTAACGAACACACACAGAACATTGCATTTTAAGTTGCTTAATCTGTATACGTTCTCATAAAATCAGATTCCGCTAATTTATTCATCGTTAAAAGTACTTTGAGTAAAATATTTTAAAATAGAATGAGACTTAGCTCTAGACATTATCAAACGAACACAAAAGCTTAAATTGAACTAACTGGCATGCAGAAATTCGTGAAAATTATGGAATTTATGTCACAATACTTCTACAAATAAATATTAAACCTGTGTTTCACAAAGTCCTTAAATTTTTTTCGTAATTAATTTTCTATTTTTATTATTTTTTTTTGTAAATGGGAATTGATACTACGCTAAAATATATTTTCTGAAAATTATTAAATATTTTTAATCTCTGTACCTTTCTCATAAGGTGTTTCGTGCTTGAAATGTCGGTTAGATTAAATCTAGTTATAATGTATTCTTTTACATATTAAATATTTTGTATATATTTATTTTTTATTAATAAATAAATACAATAAATATATCTCTACCTCTAATATCTTTCTCTCATACACACTCTTATTTAACACTCTTATTTTATTATTTGCACACGTTTTTGCTTCTCTAAATTCTTCCCAAAATTCCTTCTCGTCAAATATCTTGTTTCTGTAAAGGCTGTTAAAGATTTTAAGGCTTTACGAGCATTATAAATCTAGTAATTATATTTTTGCTATGATTTACTTCCATTGTTCTTAGTACATTTTTATGATAAACAAGATTTATAGATCACATTTTAATGCTTTAGGCATAGAAAGCGTAAGCACAAAGCAGACCTATTTGCTCTTTGCATTTTCTCTTAGGCCTGGTTTCATTGTATCTTCCACTGTTAGGTGTGTAGACATTTTGTCAGTTTTAATATGCTGTAATTGGTCAGCCCTTTCCTTATTATAAGTGTAATATTCTTTACATCTTAATTTCTGTAAAATTTTGATTAGTTATTTTACAAGTTTCTTTAAAATGACCAATTTTTGCATAGATTCTTTTAATTGTAAGAAGTTTTTACTTATGTGTATAAACACATAAAAACACAAATATGTTGTATTTATGTGAGTGATGCATTTTTTTTTCACTTTTTGGTTTGTACAGTGGCAATTAGGATCAACAGTATCTAACAACAACAATACCCCTCCCTTAGGTTCATTAAAATATAAAATTATCCCTGTTTTTATATTTTGTTACTCGTCTGAAACTTTAACTTAATGGTGTCATGTTAAGGTATCCGACCATGATTTTAAAAAAAGCTCATAAATGTATAATTTTCATGATATTTAGTGTCACTTAGAGTAGAATACATGTATAAGATTGTTTTAAAGACATTGTGACAAAAAAAATTTTTTAAATACAATATTTTAGGAAAAAATTTAGTTAGAATAATCTTTTTTCCAAATGTTCTAGTTTTGTAAAAAATGCTTCTGTTGTATTAATATTTTGCCTGTATATAGCTCAGACCTCTGTACAGAGGCTCAACTATGATTTTTGAAAAATTCAAACCATTTGAAATAATTATCGACGTATTTTCTTAAAATTTCCATCTTCTGTTTTCGTAAAACATGGACAAACCGACTTCTGAGTTATGCATTTCAAAAATTCTAGTTGAGCCTCTGTACAGAGGTCTGAGCTGAATACAGGCAAAATATTAATACAATAGAAACTTTTTTACAATAGGAGAACATTTGGAAAAAAGGTTATTCTAAGTTAATTTTTTGCCAAAATATTGTATTTTAATTTTTTTTGTCATAATGTCCTTAAAACAATCTTATACATGTATTCTAATTTATGTGATACTAAATATCATAAATATTATCCATTTACACACTTTTGCAAAATCATGGTTCCGAACGTAGTCGGATACCTTAAAAATATCTCTTTGTGCCCAGCCGAAATATTACTCTGACGCATATGATACAAGATCCATATATGGTGGAAGAAATAAATGTCTTTTTTTTTCTTTCCTTTTTTGAGATTTCCAGTGATAGTTATTTTTTCCCAATAAGTCTTTGGAAATGATATTATCTGTAAAAAAAATTATCAACTGTAAAATTATTTAATGGTATTCGATGCATATAAGCGATGTTGCTAGATTAGAACAATTGAAGTATAATTTTTTTTCTTACTAAGGTGAATCATCGATTCTACTAGTTTAAAAAAAATAATAAATTATTTAAATGTATCTAATTACGAAACACTTAAGAAATATATAATATGTCATAAATGAAACTAATAAGAACTTTTATAGGAAGTGTGTTATACAAATGGGTCGACAAGACCCATTCAGGATAGAAGGGTTAAAGCAATATCTAAGATTATATAAAAATATGTGTTATAATTTAGCAAAACTGACCGAATATACTGCTCCAATCAATTGTTTTTCCAAAAATGTAACAAAATAATAAATAAATAAGTAAAAGATATAATTTTGATTAGTTTTATTTTATAACTGCTTAAAACTTTTATTTATTTATATTTTGTAGACCCTAAGTAAAAACCTAATATTATTTATTGTAATTGAATAAAAATGGATCATAATAGGTATAATAAACTTTACTTTAAATAGGTATAATAAAATCTACTAGTGCTTGTATCTCATGAATGTAATAGTAAGTTGAAATATGAAACTTTATACCCTTTTCCAAGATCAAAGTAATTAATTGAAACTCTTAATCAATGCACAGTTATGTGGCAAATTATTGTTTATTTATGTATATATGATTAAAATTATAATGATTAATATAGATACATATTTAATTAAGTTTATTAACTTTTAGTGATTCCAATTCACAAATATTATTAATTTCAATAAAACCAATGAACAGAATTCAAAGATAAAATATTTTAATCAGACTCAATCGCAACCAGATTCTAATGATTATTACAAAAATCACTGGTAATTGTTAAATTTCTTTTAAACTTCATGTCTAAATCTTATAATTAACGAAAAAAAAATCATTATTAGAAAATTTCTTATTCTTGAAAAGAACAACATATTTATAATTCATGATTAGTGATCTATATTCACTGATAACACAGCTAATAATGATCTCATTCTCATCAATGGCAAACTCCATCTTGAATAATGTTTGTTAATCAGAAATATTACAGAGAGCTCTCATTCCAACAGTTTCATTTAAATATGTCCAAGATCCATTAAAGAAGTCAAATGATTGCATATATTTGCAAGATTTTCCAAGATTCTAATCAAATACTAAAGCCATCTTAATCAATCGTGTCTTCTCGAAGCATTTAAGTAATTAGATTTGTCCGAACCAGTTGCGGTCGAAAATGTTTAACCATTAGCAGTTTTTTTGCTTCCATTTCTTTAAAGAATTCTCTACGACTAGTGACCTAAGCTGTTCTTAACATAAGACAATTAAAAAATAGAATTAGTTTAAATTTTGCTAATTTCATTTACTCTTAATATATACCTTCGAATATTTTCAACAGATATCGAAGAATGGATTGTTTTGTAGATTATAATTTAAAAGAATGGTTTTAATTTTATTTTTTGGTGTTAGGTAGAATGTATGCGCTTATTAATGATTATTTGAAAAGTAATTTTTGGTTAGAAAATATTGTTAACTCTTTATTAAAGTATTCATAGAATTGCATTTGAAACGCGTCTCCCGAATAAATAATCAAAAAAGTAATAACTTAAATAATACATAACCAGTTTCAGAATAAAATTTGAATTATTAGATGAAACTTAAAATAAATGAACCTCAATATTACTCAGTATGAAAGAATGTGAATGATCTTATGAATTAACGATTAACAATATTCTAATTTTATAAGTAAAAGCCAAAGAAATACACTTATTACTTAAAATAAATTCTGTCAAAATAAGTTATTTTTGAAACGTTCAAGAGAATATATTATTTATTCACAAAGGGTTACTTATAAAAATACTACAAAATTAAATTGAATAAATTTATGAACTTATGCTCTCTTTTCTCAGTCAAATCCTAAAATATTGCATGTTTGCGTTTGTGTTTGAATAAATATTTGTGTATGAGTAAAATGTGCTTGAAATTGTTTTATTACGATATGTCAGTTTTAGGAATACCCAGACTAAAGAAGAAAACACTAAACATTTGAGAAAAGAGCCTTAATTTCTGTAAACATACACTCTATAACAAAACAAATAAAAAATAAACGACGCACCAAGAAGGGGTTGCCCGATTGTAACGAAATTTCGTATGAAAAAGACATTTGTACCGAATATGCAGATGATTAAAAGTTGGTGTCCAATAAGTGAATAACAGGAGCTACAGTTCATCGGAACTGCGCACTAAGCACGTGTCTATAAGAAGCTATTCTCAATCTGAAAGTCAACATTTCTGTTGCATTGTGATTTAGGATACCTTACAACGAGTGAAAAAATGATTCACCACAGGATTCGAGCTCATTACGAGTAACTGTACGAGTTTGAAAGAGGTCGTATCATTGGATTAAAAGAGGCAGGTTGGACAAATCGGAGAATCGCTCGTCATATGGGTTGAAGCGATGCGGCCCTTAAATTTGCGGACAAGAATGGGTAGGCAATGGCAGATGATGATAGCGGTCGACCTAAGGACACAGCAGATGAGGAGGTCAGATTGATTGTCAGATCAGCTGTGACAGCGCCTGATTCATCTTTATCAACCACCAGACGTGCGACCCGGACACGAGTGTCCACCATGACCATTCACAGACCTCTGATAGAGGGAAATTTACGCTCGTACCGACCGTTACGCCACCTGCCACTCATGCCTGCACACTGTCAAGCCAGATTACAGTGATGCTTGGCTAGATCAGGTTGGAATCCAGCTGACTGGGGATGTATAGTGATTAGAGATGATTCCCGCTTCCAACTGTGTCCTGATGATCATCGAAGGCGAGTCTGGAGATGCCCAGGGGAGCGTGTCAATACTGCTTTCAGTATTGCACGCCACACAGACCCTCAACTAGGAGCTATAGTCTGGGATGCCATTTCGTTTGACAGATGGACCACTTTGGTCATCATTAGAGGCAATTTGCAGCACAGTTTTACGTCAATTACATTCTGAGAACTGTTTCGCTACAGTTCCTTTTGCAGTACCCCCACCTTATTTTTAAGAAAGATAATGTCAGACCACATACGACACGTGTTTCTATGAACTGTCTTACAGCTAATCAAACACTTCCTTGGCCAGCCAGTTCGACAGGTCTCTTTCCAATAGAGCATGTCTGGGATATGATGGGAAGGAGGCTGCATCAACCAGGAAATGCCGAAATTTGGAGCTAATTTGGCAAGAAATACTGCAAGAGACCATCTGGGTACTTTATCACTCTATGCCACGTCGTGCTGCAGCTTGCATCCAGGCTAGAGTTGGGCCAACTCCTTATTGAGCTCATTACTTTGTAACTATGCAATTCTGAAATAAATCGTTCAATTTTTTTGAAATTTTAATAATTTTCTGTTGCGTACATAATTTTTCGACCCACCAATTTTTATCTCTATCGGACAACTCATTTTTTCATTGCTTCATTTTATTCCGTTAGAGAGTGTATATCTCCTTTTAGATAAAAATTTCAGGCCTGCGTTTTTTTTATAATTTATCCGAAAATCATTGATAAAAAAATTATTTGTTGTTTTTGATGTTCTTTTTCAAATGAAACTGGTTTATTCTTGATTTCATCGCTCAAATGCAGCAATATATATATAAGTTCGCGCAAAATTTATTGTTGGTTGTTTATTCTTTAAAAAGGTAATAGATGAATACTATCCCATGGATAAAAAACTTACATCGAGACCTTGCCGGCAGATGAAATATATTCATCTTCTCTGGATCATATTCTTCCCTCTCAATCCCTCTCTCATCTTTTTTTTTTTTTTTAAATCGTTCATTCATCTCGAATGTGATGGACTCATGTTTCATTCATGATTATGAATCAATGCAAAAACTCGACTCTATTTCTACAAAATTTTATAACACGATCAGTTGAAACTCTGCCACGTTGCTATTTTTGTCAAATTCGGAGGAATCGTGTTACCCATTTGGCGAACAGCTTTTTTGTGACCAAATTTAAAATTAATATATAATGTACGACACATTTTAAAATGCGTGTCATTTCTGTTAACTCGTATATTTTCTGTTGTGTTCAATGGCGTAACGTGCATCCCCGCAAACCCCCTTACGGGGGGCAGGGGTCCTAGGGGGCCAAAAACTTACTTTGCAGGGGGTGCCCAAATATTCACCGTTACGCCAATGTTTGTGATAGTTATGAAATATAATTCTGTGGACTTTTTTCTTCATTTGTTAAGTAATAACGACTACTATGTTCGTCTTGGCAGCTAGATCGTCTTCGTTTAAACTTTGCCTCTTAACATTTTACAAATGCAAACGAAATAACTAACTTCACTCTAGCTCGGTTTTGATATTAGTTGAACAAACTTTTAAATAAAATTACTGTACCTCATAAGCATAGCCAATTTTCCCCATGCTTACAAATGCATTGAAAACGTGCACTATTTATAGCTTTTAAGTAAATATTAATTAATTTAGTACTGTCTGACTTCAAACTTATAAACTTATAACTTATTAAGTTTTATAAGGTTTGTACTTACTATAATAATCATCGTTTTCAAATAACTGGCATCTGTAACTCAAATCGGGTATGAAGAATACTTTTGTATATGTATTATACCTCATTCACTTGTTTCTGCAGTAATCTTTTATATGCTATTCAAGAAAAAACGCTAAGCATTTGTGTAAAAATAAAATTTTTGTGTCAAAAGAATAGCATTTAGCAATGAATATCACAATATATTGCATTTTAAAGGATCATTTATTACTTGATTATTGATAAATATTAAGTTTGAACTTCATTATTGAATAAAAATAATAATAATTTTCTAAGCAATTATTAATATTAAATACGAATAAATTTTGAAAACCAAAATAGCTTACATCTAGAAGAATTTTTGTACTTTTAAGATTTAACAGAAGAAAAATATGTAATTATTCGATGTAATATCAAAATTTTCATCGTCGAAAAAATGTGTTTGAAATGTTGCCAGAAAATTCAATATGTGATATTACCAGTTTCTCAAATTTAGTGATAAACAAAAAAAACAACAAAAAAAAAAAACTTATGGGATATGAAGATAAAAAAAAAAAGAAATATAATTTAATAACAGATCACAAAGCAATGTATCAAAATCGTTTGGCCCCAAAACAACAAAATAAATCCAAATTAAGAAGAAATGTATAGTTTTTGCAATTAAATATGGAACATATGTCTTAAAATCTTGCTTTTTTTTTTTAAATCTCGATTACTTATTTTCCATATAAATTCGTAATATAAAATACCCAAGAAGTTACTGAAAAAAATATAGCCATGTTCCTAAGGCACTTGAAGGTTATCGTTTTCATTTTCGAACTATGGCTTCCTTTTGAACATATTTTGAAACCAATTGATTTTGATATTTCAGTACAAGTTTACATTATTGCGAATTTCTTTTATTTAAAATTTAATTAAATCATCCCGAATTGAATTTTTATATATGGAATATTTTTTGTGTATCGCAATAAAATTTCCTATGTTATTTTTAACAGGGAAGAAAAAATCGAGATTTGATTTGTATATGATATACTTCAGATCTGCACTGTGATATTCCAATCCTAAGATATAAGATTTTTCTAGAAATACTTATTTTCAGTGTAAAATGAAAAATATTTAAGATACAGTAGGACTACTATATAATGAAGTCACTAAATCCCGGAAAAAAGTTCGTTATATAGAGGTTCATCTTTTAATACACTTTATAAACCACATATAAAACAAATTTTAAATTCATAAACACTACATATTAAAAAAAAGTAATTAGTCACACATTTTGTTTTAAATTAATAAATGTTTACTTTATATATCTTACCCATAAAAAAGTTAGAAAGAAAAACTGCAAGGAAAACAAGAAAAAGAAATGTCGACACTGTATTTTCAAGATTAAGAAAAAAATTTTATATCAAAATTAATGAATTTTAAGGACTTTTTTCCTCTAATTTAAAGCATACAAGAAGTAATATTAAACATACATTATTTTATAACTTGAAAGCGGGGACACGGGGCAACTCTACTGAGTGTGAAAGGGGATATAGAAGATGTTTCTAGTGCACTGGACAATGGGGGTTAAAGTATGTACTTCTTGGATGACACGTCCCAAACTCTGTTGCTCTCGGTGAATTAGGATCTAATAAATCCAGTTCAAGATTTATGATCGCCATAAAATGTGTTAAAGATAGAATAACTTGAAACGTTCATAAATAATTTAAGGTATCCGACTACTTGAAAAAACTTTTTTTTTGAAAAAATGGAAATATTGAGATTTTTTTGTGATTTTTAGATTTATTTAGCATATTTTAAGGAAAAAATAGTAAAACATAAAACAGAAAAAAATTTATTATTATTAAAAGGGGAAAAAACTGGTGAAAATGTACAAAAAATTACACAAACGGGGCCCGTTCTGTACAAAATTTTTGGAACAAATTCTCAATTTTTCAATTTTAATGTGTTACTTTGTTATTCATGTTTGAAATAATATTCAGGATAATAGATAATTTAATTTTTACAAAGACTAGAACACTTTATCTTAGTGACTATATGAAATTGCTTCAAAAAACAGTGATTATATTCACATAAAGGACTGTAAATTTTGAAATAAAACAGTTATTGATAAATCTAAAGATCAAAACACTTCCACTGTTATACAAAACATACACAAAAAATTTCAGCAAATTTTTCTCAAAACATTTTGAGCAAATGGCTGTCCCCGTTTGAGTTTTTCGAAAAAAACACATTTCGAGTAAAACGCATTTTAAATTTTGGCATCTTGTGTAAAGTTATGGCATCTGCTTTTACTAAAAGACGTGTAGTTTTTGTTCTAGTGAATGGAAAATAAAACACTTGGTATTTTTATTAAGCTAATAAGATTGCCTATAAAATAAAATCATAAATAATTCTCAATTTTGAAAAAAAATCGTGGTTTTAGGGTAGTCGGATACCTTAAAAATAGAGAGAAAAAAAATTGAATCACAAAAGAAAAATTTCTTTGTATAGAAAATGCAATTCGCTGTTGAGAGATTATTTTGAGAAGAAAATCGTGAAATGTTCAATGTTCCAGGAAAAATTTCGCAAAAATGAAACTTTCGCAATATAGAGGTTCGTTATTTTGAGGTTCGACTGTAGTTATATACATCTTGAAATAATATAAATAATTCAGGATTTCTATTTAATAATCCTTATCATGCTTCCCTAATGTTAAAACATTCAGCTCTTTTAGCATCCATCTAAAATAATAATAATAAAAAAAACTACTTTCATTAAACTATTTACTACAAATCAATATTTAAAAAAGTTGACTTTTACTCAAATAGTTATTTTTTTTTATTTTTGAATGCTATTTTCAGGTTATAGGAACATATTAGACATACGGCTTCACCCCGTCAAATATGCTCACATTTACTCGAGTTGACAGACGAGTTGAAAAGAACTTTCAGCTTCTCATAACTTTTAGACCGGAATCGTGAAAGTAATAAAAGTGAATTTATTTGCTCTTTTCCATCTTTTTTTTTCTTTCGTTCCAAAAAACGCCGAACCGTGTCTGAGTTAATGACGAAGGTGTAATTCGCCGACAGTCGTGCTTCAACATTTCTTTCTCAATCCTTGGCACTTTCTTCATAAATAACTATTCAAGCACCCCGGTGAAATGTATGTTCTGCATTAATGGGCCATAAGTTCGAAATCTTGGAGATCGAAAAACGGGAGAATGAAGTGGCAAGACCTGGAACTTTCAAGATGGTCAAAATAACTTAAGTGCACAATTATTCGTTCACTCTTTCCTTTTTGCCAATGGAAAATGATTTTTACTTGTTCTTCGAAGGTTAAAATATAAATTCTACACAACCTTCAAGTGTAGGATTCTGAATTATTTGTAAATGGTAAGAAACATTTGTTTCAGTTGGTCATTTGAAATAATTTTGTTTATTCAATAGAAAACTGTGTTCTTTAACTGACAGTAACATTAAAAACACTGACTCCTTCGTATTTATCTTTGATTTACTGCATGGTGAATATTTAAATATATACATTATTTTTGCCTTATGACAGTGCTTCCCAAACTTTCAACGCCAAAAGCCCTCGTGTAGCTGAACAGTGCGACGTTAATATTCAATCAATCAATCAATCCCAAACTTTCAACACTTGAGACCCAAATTTCAATCATAATTTTCATCGCGCCCCTTCACACAATAAAAATATATTGAACGCAATAATAATGCACTTTGACGTTAAAGCTACAATACGAATTTAATCATAAACCATACAAATTATCAAGATAAGTATTAAATTTTGTATATGACAAACCTATGTGAATCACTAGTAATTATTAAACTTGTGTTCTTAACCCTCCAAGCTGTCTGTACGTAAAATCCTGCCTTTCTAGAGATGCTTCCAAATGCACCGCATGTATTTTTTTGCCTTCAAGTAAGATTCTCAAAAGCGGTTGAGCAGTATTTTTAAAATACACTTTTAGTATTGTGAGATTAATTATCAAATACATTGTGTATAGTACTGATACATGTATAAGTATATTATATTAGCGTAAATGTGCATGTTTTTTCTCTTATGTCCGAATGTATATTTTTTTTTTTTGCTTCCTTTCAATAAATATGTAATTTTTTTAAATCTTTTTTTTTTGTTGACTTCTTGATATGCTCACGACTTACTCGTAGGGCTATCACGCCCCCTAGGGGGTGCGCCACACAGTTTGAGAAACACTGCCGTATGAGATTATTACACTCATTACCTTTCCCAAATGTACTCTCACATTAGCAGCCTCGAATGGATTTATGGTAAGTATATGCACTATATTTGAATATAGTGAATATTTTTATTAAATATGGAGATATTGTAACAATCACTATATATATAAAGAATTATGCTTGAAAAATTATGTAAAAACAAGTTATATATATAAAAAAATTAAGTCAATTTCTACTAAGATCAACAAAGAAAAATTTTATTTTAGCTACTTTTTATTAAATAGTTACAATTAATATAAATATGTATATACATTGGACAGAATCACAACATTAAGTGATCATTAATTTTTAGTAATTATCATTAAAGTATCGCATATTCATCCAAAACAATCGTGTATATAAATTTCATTTCAACTGAATACTTTAACACGTGAGAAAAAAACCTTTTTCAGTTTTGACACAAGTCGCCAAAAATTATACCAACGAGAGTGTGTATTTGTAATTCTTTAAATAATTAGTTTTAACCAATTAATTTTTATTAATTATTATTATATTATTGTATTGTCATCCAATATAAATTTCAGTTCAAATGAACACTTTAACACGTGAGAAAAAAATCTTGATTGACACAAGTCGCCAAAAGAGTCGTTAAGTCACCAAAAATGATGCCAACGTTGTTGTGTGGCATTTGTAATTCTTTAAATAATTAGTTTTAATCAATTAATTTTTATTGATTATTTTTATATTATTGTATTGTCATCAAAACTAAACCTGTATATAAAACTTCAGCGCAATTGAGCGCTTTCAAATGTGATTTATTAACGATTGAAAATTCCACCCAGATAAATAAATAAATATATAGAGATTGTGAACTAATAGTAGGAATTGTGAAAAAGGATAACAGAAGTAACAGTTCGATGGAAAGTGAATAAATGTTAATTAGTCAACGCTGCATCATCGCTCTTTCTGTCTCTCTATATGTAAGTACATAGTAAGTAATGGATATATTTTTGTATGTAGTCGTGACTTGAGGAGAAAACAAAGATTTTTTTTATTAGCATAATTTAGTCATATGAAAGAGTGTCCAAACCTTTCACATGAAATACAAAAAAAAAAAAAAACAAGAAGAATCTCTAAATACTGTCAGAAAGGGAAACACAATGCGAAAAACAATATGCATGCTACAAACACGTGGTGGTTAAGTGAAGGGAAATATTTATATACATGCATATTTACACTGCTCAGAACAATTAAATGATGATGAGGTTTTGGGTGAATTTTGAGGCTGGGAATTATTTAGATGATCGACAGACTCGACAAGCTATATGAGAAAAAAAATGACATATATTTGGTACAAAAAATGCATGTTATTAAACATTTGGGTACAAAAATAAAATTTGTGGCCGCGAGAAAAAAAGAACATAAAAGATGTTTCCTTGAAAGAAATTCATGTTTAGTAGGGAGTATCTTTTCCCTTGACGGCCAGCAACATCGAATACCTTTGTGGCATGGAGTCAATGAGGCTATTAATGAGGAACTGGGATATCTTGTCCCATTCCTCCAGAAAAGCCTGCTCCGGAAAGTTTATGGGGATGGTAGGCTGCCAGCAACTCGTCAGCCTGAAATGTTCTAAACATGTTCTATTGAGTTTATGTCCAGAGAATACGAGGTTCCCTCGATACGATTTCAACCTTGAAAAGGAAAACATCCACCAAATTAGTATGGTGTGGCCTGTAATTTTTGTTCATTAACATGAAGTCATCTCCTATGGTTGCAGCGTAAAGCATTACTATAGGCCCATTACTATTGCTATCCTTATATCGTCGACTGCTCAGAGCTCTATTTTGAATGATCTGGAGATCGGTGCACTCATCAATGGAGACACAATTATTTAGACTATCAATCTATACTCTGAGACAGTGTCGGTTTATCCATTGGGTGTTTGGGGAGGGCGCCCGAGGGCCCGGGACCCGGATACCTTTGACTTAACCAGATTTTTGCGTTATAAATTTCGATCCACCAGTGTCAAGGGGGCCTGTAGTTATTCAGCACCCAGAGCACGAAATGAGCTTAAATCAGAACTGAACTGAGACTTCCGTGCAAAATTGTTTCTAGTGCCAAGTTCGCTCCAGACACACTATTATCTGGATGGGCAGAAAACGGAACTCGTCAGAGAAAAGAATATTGCGTCATTCATTTCTCTTTCAGGTCCTGCAGTAGCAATGGTGTCTTGCTGTTATCTACACATAACATTGATGGCTGAGAATAAAGAACTACGGTGGGGAGCTGATTTCGAATAGTTTGTCTCGAAACTGTGGCGCCAGTCTTCGAGCGAAGGTGCTGTTGAAGAAGAGTGGAAGTTGTATTTCGGTGTCTCTGAGCCGTTCGCGTTAAATATCGACCTTCTTTGGACGTTGTTGCAGATATACGACCTTGACCTGGTTTTTAGGTTGTATTTCGAGTCTTCAAAATACGTTTTCAGATGTTAGAAATCCTACCTTGTGAAACTCCAGAAGCTACTGCTACTTAGATTTGTGTGCTTAGCCCTCCTTCAATCTACCTCCAGGCTTCCGATTCGGTTAAATTACTTCGTTGAGACATCGAATTCATAAAACAATGCACCTACTGAATTGCGAAAATTCTTTCTGCTTTGTCTTTCATTAAATTGAGAGCCAAAATTCATTTGCTACTCTAAAGAGCCCTTTTTGACGTCAAACTCGAAATTTGCGTACTCCGAAGTTTGAAAATGAGAAAAATTTGCATTTGTGATATCTTCTTACATTTTCTGCACAAAAAAAAAAAAAAAAAATTATACCTTTATTTTGCGTAAGATTTACAATTTAATTGTTTGTGCAGAGTATATAAACATACACATATACAAATTATAAGAAGACATTATTGTTTACAGTATTGTGGCTATAGTAGTAGTATATCAACTACATAAAAATATAGAAAGGGAGCAGAGAGAAAAAAAAACAATGTTTGCTATGAATATTAATAGATACAAAGTTTTTCCATAAAATGATTTAAAGTATTTATTACATGCAGCAAATGTATTTTTTTCCTTACGTAATACCTATATTTACTAAAGTGTTTGCTAAACGTTTTACTTATCGTGACATTTGAAAGAACACATTTTCTGTTGAAACAATTCCCCGCTAAAACTATCCTATTCAGGCAATAAATTGTGTTCTGCCTTTTGATTATTCCCTTGTGGATGGACGACATAAAATTGGCCAAGACTATTGATTGATAAAATTGGTGTCTTGCACGACAATGTATTAGAGAAAAACCTTTGGAACGTTTTTTTTTTTTAATTTTTTTTTATTTACTTGATTAAGAATATTTCATAGGATGTATAGCAGTAAGAATATCTCTAAGCTCTATAAATTTAGGCATCCAAAAAATTATCAAAGTCTCTTATGACTGAAAAACTAAATGCATTATATGAATTAACTAAAAATAATCAAGCAATATAAATAAGTGAATTATAATTACAAATAACTGTTTTATTTTAGAGTAGGTGTCTTCAAACTGTAGTCCGCGGGCCACGAATGTGAACTACTGAAGGAACTTTAGTGTCTATGATTTGAATTTGGGGCGTTTTTTTTTAAAAAATGCTTTTTATTTGCTTTTTGTCGTAAGAAATGCCGTTTTTTTTCGGTTATTCTTGACATTTAAAACATTTCACTGATGTGCTTGGTATCTATTTGAGATAACCTTTCCTGAAAACTAGGAGTTTTTCAAAAATTTTACTGTATCTTCAATAATTTTAAATATAAAAAAAAGTCTGACTGTGTGAAAAATCTCGGATGAATTTTCACCTTTAATTATTTAACTCGTATTTTAATTCGATTTCTATTTGAGACATTTTGACACCGAAATATATAATTTATGTGAGCACCATCTCCTCCCTTAAATTTAGTTGTTGTATTGTGAAACAAATTCCTTTCTTTTTCATATGAACTTCTCGACCACAATGTTTTTTGACAGTCACGTGGCCCACGTATCACTGTTTAATTGATAATACCCGTGAATTACTATAAATTTATTAATTTGGTTCTCTCCTCCAGCGTTAAATGCTGAAGACCCCTACTTTAAAGTATGCTGTTTTCTTCAGTTTTGAAATTTCCTTTAAATTATCTTTTAAAGTATCTTTCATGATTCACGCGAATTTTCTTATTCGATAATATAAGGATAAATGCTGATAATTTTTAGTTGCATTATTATATTACTTAAAAATAAGTATATTTTCCCAGTATTTGTGCTACATAGCAAGTACTTCTTGTAATCTATTGCCCCAGTATTACTTTAATATTTTAAGTTTACTAACTGCAGAACTTAATTAGGATTCTTACATAAAATATATATTCCTTTTAGATTCAACCCGTACGTTCGTGCTGGAACACTTCGCGTTGGAGTGGAGTAAAAATTTTTTTTTACTGTTTTTTTTTAGTATTATTGGAGTCAGTATCGTGTTGATAAACAGAAGAATGTGATAATTAAAGATGACAATATTTTGGGTCTTAAAGGGATCAAACCCGCGCAATCGTGCGGGCTGGGTCTCAAAGGATTATAAGAAAAACCAACATTAATTAAAAGTTCCCTTAAATTCTTTAAAATATAGGAAGTAAATTTTTATAAAACTTTATTTTGTATTTTTTGTTAATAATTTGTATATAACGTCTAAGATTTCATAGGTTATTTCCAGGAAATTTTTAGAATATCTCCCAGAGATTCAAAAATGAACTAAATACAACCTAATTTACATTTCATACTTCTCAAATGATTCATAACTTAGCATACTTAATGTGGAAAACACATATTTTAAGTCTTTAAATGAGAGGGAATTACATCAGATATATTTAAAGAAAAATTGTTTGGACGGAATTGTATCTTTCTATTAATGAAATTGTATTTTCTTTATTATTAAAGTTCTATTTTCGTTATTATTCAAGTTACATTTTCCTTATTATTCAAACCGTATTTTTATTGTTAATGTGCTTGGCATGTTAATTTATATGCTATATTTAATTTCAATTCAATTATTATTATTATTTACAATTGCGAATATGTATTTTATGTAAAACAATGGTTTTTACAATCATGCCTTTTACCAACGCCATCGACTTTGTTTATCTTTTGAGCGGTGACAACATGTTGTTTGTTTTGATTGTTTGTATAATATAATCTATGTGGAATTTTCAGTTCCTGTACTGTCCCTCGCTAGAATAGGATCTTGAAGGACGAAGCTGCTGCATTTGTCTAAATCTTTATACGCCAAATTAAAATTGTTGAGATTTTAAAAGAAGGAGTCATCATTTAGTCCTGTAGGGCGGACATTAATAATGCTAATTCAAACATTAATCAAGCAACAAAAACGCTGCATACAGCTATAGTATAAAAACTTACTCCTTGATTATATGATATATCCCCAACACTTGGTACACGTTTTATCAACATTTCCCTTTATTTATTCTCTTATTTAATATCTCATTTTTTTTCTCAATAATAAAGACAAAAAGTTTTAAAAAAATGTTTCAAATTTAATTTTTATTCTTTTGAGTTACCTTTCTGAAATGAATATCGATTCACTTGTAAAAGTAAAATTGATAGAAAAAAAATATAACGCGTAAAAAAACATGAAAACAACAATGAACCTTCAGTGGTTTGCCTTAAGGATGAATTACCAAGCAAAATGTTTAAGAAAAATAACAGAATTTTTTTTTTAAATTTGAATTGCCGCAAAGTTAAGCATGCATTTTATGTCAGTCACTTAAAAAATGATTACAATCATTGTAATCTTAAGGTATCCGACTACGTTCGGAACCGTGATTTGGCAAAAGCGTATAAATCAGCGTTTCTCAAACTGTGGGGCGCGCCTCCTTAGGGGGGCGTGATAACCCTACAAGGGGGGCGCGAGTATATCGAAAAGTTGAAAACAAACATTATTTAAAAAAAATTATTAATTTACTTAAAGGAAGCAAAAAATAATAAATTCTGACATAATAAAAAATAAAATACACATTTAAACTGATATAATACATTTATAAAAGTATCAGTACTGCACCATGTATTTCATAATTAATTTAACAGTACTAAGTCAAGAAAAAGTTTAATAATTACCAGTGATTCTATGAGCACGTCATAAGATTATATATAAATTTAATACTTATCTTGATAATTTGTACGGTTTTTAATTAAAGTCATATTGTAGATTTACATCAAAGTACATTATTATTGAATTCAATACATTATTTTTGTGTGTAAGGGGGGGGGGGCGCCATGGAAATTATGATTGAAAATTGGGTAGCGAGTATAGAAAGTTTGAGAAGCACTGGTATAAATGGATAATATTTATGATATTTAGAGTCACCTATATTAGAAAATGTATATAAAATTGTTTTAAGAATATTTTTACAATAAAAAATTATTTAAGTACAATATTCTGACAAAAACCGAACATGGAATGATCAAAATATTCTCCTTTTGTGAAAAATGCTTCTATTATAATAATATTTTGCCTGTATATATCTGAGACCTCTCTACAGAGGCTCAACTAGAATTTTTGAAATATATAGCTTAGAAGTGGGTTTATCCATATTCTACGACAACAGAAGGGAGCAATTTAAAAAAAACCAGCAATAATTGTTTCAATTGTTGGTAAAATAATGTGAAATTTTCAAAGCCTCTAGTTGAGCCTCTGTAGAGAGGTCTGAGCTATATACAGGAAAAATATTATTATAATAGAAGCTTTTTTTACAAAAGGAGAACATTTTGAAAAAAAAATTATTATAAGTTAATTTTTTGCCAAAATATTGTATTTAAATAATATTTTTATGTTAAAATATCAATAAAACACTTTTATACATGTATTCTAATCTAAGTGACACTAAATATAATGGAAATTATCCATTTATGCGCTTTTTTAAAATCACGGTTCCGAACGTATTCGGATACCTTAACCACTTATGTTTTGATGATGATACCTTGTTTTAAAAATAAAAGATTATTTGAAGTAGGGTTTTTATTTTTTAAATTTCCGGAGGCGTTGTTCATTACGTCATAGTACTGTAAACCAATTTTTTTTTTATTTTTGCCATACCTAAATATCAATCAATAGAGTTCTTATACGTCTTCCTTTCTAAAACGAGAAACAAAAACTTTGAAAATACAAATAAGAAAAATCTTGGAGAGATTTCACATTATTTGATTTTATCTCCAAACATAACATTACGACATTGGAAGGAAAACAAGTAACATTTTTTTTAACGTATTACAGGGGAAAAAATTAGAAAATAAAATTTCTCTGATAATAATAATGAGAATCGTAAGTGCTAAATGGACAAAAAAAAAGTGAAAGAAACAAAGAAAAACATTCTCATTTTCTAATCATGCTCCAAATCAGCACTTCATTATCGCTCTTTTCTTAAAATTGGTACTTTAGATTTTCCATAAGCGATACTCTCTCTAGAAAGAATTCTTCAGTTCCGGTGCTCATTTTAAATGTATCGATTTTTCAATTTGTTGCAAGTGGGAAAAATCCCAACAATTCTTTCCTTATAGATTATCTTTACCCTTGATATCACGTGATGAGTATTTGTAGAGAGTGCAAAAACACTGGCAATATTTTTTTTTTTTTTTTTGGTGGCGATGGATGACGGTAAGGGAGTTTGTGTACTTTGGTAAGTAATACGTTATCCGAAGCATCAGGACTCCAGCATCCAGTCAAAAGGTGAATTGAAGACATTAAGAGTAAGTCTATTAAAATTTATGATCGGCCGGTAAAACTGTTTTATGGTTAGCAACTCTCTCTGGTGAGCCATAAATATCATTAGCAAGTCGTAAATCTGCTCACACCTCACGAGCTTATATGCGAATTTTGTGTTCCTTTTTTTTTCGGTCCTAGATTTTTACTTTTCTGGCGCGTTTTCTATCCAGCTACCATAGACCTTCCCAAAGGGGAAATTAAGCAAAATATGCACAGCTGGCCTTTTACTCAGCGGATTTATTAGCCAAAGTTTATTACAAAAGAAAAAGAAGCACACGAACTCAGTTTTGTTCTAAAATAAAGAAAACAATTATTTGATAAGATGAGTTTTTACTGTCAACATCCGAAAGTGATCCTAAATAAAAAAAAGCATTATATCTTTGGTAGTCATAATGATTTTTAAAAATTAAATACGTTTATGTCAATGCGCGATGTACCTATACATATATTTTATGCTTATTTTGGTCAACCAATTAAAATGTTTTATTAAGATTGCGATATGGTCGCTCTATGGTGACCATATCTTTGATTGTCAGCGTGAATTAGAGGTGTGGGATTCTCAAAATGAATAGACATTTTAAAATTCTTAATATGATTTTATTAAGAATATAACAAACCTTTAACAATTTAGATAAATTTATATAAGTGAGAATCTAATGAACCAAACACACAGCGATAGTTAAACCGAATCGCGTAATTTAGACCACTTTATCTAAATAATTGTATTATCCACTTACTCTCAATTCTGATAATATTACAAGTCTTAATATCAAATAATCAGTCCTACCTTAATTCAAACTAAGATTCTATCACGGTACGAAACGTCTGGGTGCGCGTGCAATGGTATGCATCTTGTATCAATGGCTGAATATCCTGGCAACTTTCTGATAGGCCGTCAATTCACACTCGTATCTCTTCCAAACATAACTTCCCTAAATTGCCATACTGCTTACTGAAACTTATGTTCTTTTATAAGCTATCTTATTTGCATTTCATAATCGCATTTCGCTTCTTGGATTTTGGTTGGAAAAGAGTTGCCATTAATCTTGGCCGTCAAAGAACCTAGAGGTTATGTTACAGAAAAGACGCTTGAGCCTGTCAAAAGATTTCAGACTACGTTCGGAACAGTGATTTTGTAAAAGCGTATAAATGGATAATATTTATGATATTTACTGTCTTTTAGATTAGAAAATGTATATAAAATTGTTTTAAGAATAGTAATACAATAAACAATTTTTTAAGTACAATATTTTGACAAAAAATGAACATAGAATGAGCCATTTTCAAAGTATTCTCCTTTGATGAAAAATGCTTCTATTATAATAATATTTTGCCTGTATATAGCTCAGACCTTTCTACAGAAGCTCAACTAGAAGTTTTGAAATATATAACTTAGAAGTGGGTTTATCCATGTTTTACGACAACAGAGGGGAGAAATTTTAAGGAAAAAACGCCGATAATTATTTCAATGAGTTGTAACTCTGAAAATAATGTGAATGGTTCAAAATTCATAGTTGAGCCTCTGTACAGAGGTCTCTGCTATATACAGGCAAAGTATTATTATAATAGAAGCATTTATCACAAAAGGAGAATATTTTGAAAAAAGGTTATTCTAAGTCCATTTTTTGCCGAAATATTGTATTTAATTAATTTTTTTGTCACAATGTCCTTAAAACAATTTTATACATGTATTCTAATCTAAGTGACACTAAATATCATGAAAATTATCCATTTATGTTTTTTTTTTAAAATCATGGTTCCGAACGTAGTCGGATACCTTAAAACTGTTTTGTATGGAGTTCCATGTTTTTAAATAAATATGTTGTTGCATATGCTTTTTGGGAAGTATTTTACATCAAGTGATCCAAAATAAATTAACATGCTCAAGATCACTGCCATAGTTAGCCCTGATAAGGCTCTGTATCAGAGTTCCTTGGGGGCCCTTTTTTGAAAATGGGAGTAGTGATCCCATTTTACAGTTTATGTACACACAGATTGGGGCCCCTGCAGCTTGGAGGCCCCGTATCATTGATACGTCTGATACGGTGGTAGCTACGCCCCTGCTCAAAACAATTATTATCACTTACGGTTAAGTATTCTAAGCCTATTACATACACTCAGAGATTTCTGATAGTAAATAAGCCTTATAAAAAGGAATATTATTTGATCATTACATCCAGGTTTACTAAATATTTGACTATAATATTAAAGATTCATGTAATACATATTTATACACGCTAATATTAGAAATTTAATTAAAATGATAAAATTTTTAGTAAAATAAATATGTGAGCATAAAGTACATAAAAAAATAAATTTATAATTATTGAATTACGTAAGTTAAATCAGAGAAGAAAAAATTTTTATGTAATTTAAAATTGAAAATTTCCCAGTGTGCTAAAAATTTTTTTAAAACAATGGATCATATATTGTTTTATTTCTGATCCTTCATATGAGGCAAAAATAAATTAAATTAAAATAGATAAAAACTATTTTAAAAGAAAATCAGTGTTCTGTGTATTGTGTACTATCATATTTAATTTGCCATTATCATATTTAATTTGTCTGTGTATTCTTGGAACCTTTTATATACGTAACGAATATATTAAAATATTAATATATCTGCAGTGCTATTATTTTCTTCACTAAACGGAAAAAAATAAACTGTTTTTCTGAAAGGTTTGAAATTAAAAAAAGCTTTTATTTATACCATTTAAATATCATCATACATAGAAATGGGAATTTAAAGAATTTTCATTTCTTCGCTTAAACCATTTTCAACTACTAAAAAATAAGTTTTCAGACTAAAACTAAATAAATAAAGCAAAAAAACGCATTAAAATAAAGCATTTATCATTGGGGTATATCGGAAATAAGGTCCTTAAAAAATTTAGCTTGAATGTGAGAAATAATGTATTCTAGCAAAAATTATCACGCTTACAAAACAAAACATTATGATTTGAAAATTTTATTGATCTGATGATATTTCATTACATCTATTAGTTACAAAATGAAACCTCATAATATATATAATTGTAATCGTATTATGACATTTTTTGTTGCTATAAAAATCCAGTAATATAATAAGTCCTGCAGTACAATCGATTTTAACGAATTCAAAATTACTTTCTGAACAACAATCCCAAGAGAAAATTGAGTAATCTAAATTTATAAGAATGTAAATAAAATAAATAGAAACGAAGCTCAATCTTTTTAGATGTTCTATACCCATATTAGCTCAAAACGGAATACTTGCAATAACCTGAAGTTAATCTCCCATCAGTCATTTGACAGATTTATTTGCTTTGTGCCGGTATTCAATCTTCATAAGCTTCAACGAAAAAAAATATTTGTCTTCAGATTGATGGATGATTATTTATTTCTAAACTGTAAACATAATGGAATGTTTCTGCATATTTTATTCTGTTACTTATTTTAGTTTATTGCATACATCAAGTTTCAAGAACTTTCGAGAAGTGAATATTCTTTAAATATTCTGATCACAATAGGATAGAAAATATTACAATTATGTAATTAATCTTTAAAAAATAAGTAATTCAAATATCAAGAAATAGTTACGTATATACCTTGATATACAGTCGGACCTCTACATAACGAAGCCACTAAATCCCGGAAAAAAGTTCGTTATATAGAAAATTCGTTATACAGAGGTTCATCTTTTCATATCCTTTATTAAATTCATAAACGCTATACTTTAAATTCATAAACGCTATATATTAAATAAGTAATTATTCACAACTTTTTTAAAATTAATATATGTTTATTTTATATATCACACCCATCAAAACAAAAAGAAAGAAAAACTGCAAGGAAAACAAAAAAAAAAAAAGTATGTCGAAAAATTCATTGTATCTTAAATGTTAAGAAAATAATTTTACAATAAAATTAGTGAATTTGAAGGACATTTCATATTTAAAGCATGCAAGTAATATTAAACATGCATTATTTTATAATTAGAACACTGGACAACTCCACTGAGGGTGAAAGAGGATATCGAAGATGTTTCTAGTGAACTGGGCAATGGGGATTAAGGGTAGCACTTCTTGGATGAAACGTCCAAAACTCTATTGCTATTGGTGAGTTAGGATCTAATAAAGCCAGTTCAAGATTTATGACCACCATAAAATGTGTTAAAGAGAGAATAACTTGAAATTTTTTCCAAAATAATTTTAAAATATATATGTAATGTAATATTATATTACATAAAATTAAATTATGAAAACAATACTATTATAATAAAACAGAAATTAGACAAAATGAAAAGTTAAATGTATGTGGGCTTATTGAGTATACCTCTTTGCAATTTAGGCCATTTACACAATTGTCATTATTTTTAGTTTAGTTGTATAATAGATTAATGCATATTTACTAGAGAGCAATAGATTATTTTACCTTATTTTTTTCAACTTTTGTTTATTTTCTACATTTTTTCATGAATTATAATATGCAAATTTTCTACTAAAAGGAAGGTTAAAATTCAATAAAGCAAACTTAATTCTTCATGTCTACCCTAAATTGGTGACAACTTTAGAAATAATAGTTTTCCATTTTGATTATATATATTGTGTGGTTTGTTACTCTTATTTTTCCTTTCTGAATTATATAGGATATTTATTATGATTATATTTATTATTACTATATACATATACATTAATAAATAAATGTTTTCCTTCTGTAAATTAAAGTCTTGTAATTCGTGTTAATAATCAGGTACCTCTCATAAACATTTCTTAGGAGTAATACTAATGGCTTAGTATTACTTAAGATTGTAGTATATATTGGTTTTTACTTAAGTATCATTGTTTTGTCTAGACTTAGAAATTTTTTTGAATGACGTAATATACTTATGGCTTAAAAATATACTTGACGTCTGAGACGTCATGCGACCTTTAATGAAAAATATACAGCACAAGTAGTGCTGGGTATGACAGTTGGAATATTTAGTTTTATCACACAATCCCTCTATTGCTCAACCTCTAATAAGGTATAATTTTTTTTTATTGACAACATTTATAAATCCTCATGCACCACAAAGTATTACACGGGGCTTATAGATGTACTGAAACCATATTGCGAAGGGAAGAAAAGAGTTTAAAGTCATAAAGGATTTCAAATGTTTACAGAACTTTTCAAATGCACATCTGGTGAAAACAAGTTGATGAAAATTTGGAGGTCAATTTATATTAATGCCTTTGAAACCCAATCTTAGGACCCATCATTCTTTGACGAATTTGGAACCCAGAAGGAGCACATGTTCTACATTTTCCTCACCACCGCACAGGAAAATGACGAAACCAAATTAAATTTGTTCTAATAGCTTTTAAAGTTATCAGTTACCAAATTTATTTTGTTGTTAGTATGAAAATGATGGCACCACAGTCACTTTCTTAATAATGGTTGGAAAAAAATTCTTTGTTAAGCTGCCTTTATTTGAAATGAGGTATTCAAATTCATGGCTCCAATTCATTCTTTCGTAACCTTGTAAAAGAATTTAGGAATATTAACGGCAATGTCAATTTCGCGCTTGGTGGCAGCTTTTGCAAGCCAATCGGCCCGTCCATTCTCCAAAACGCCCGTATGTCCACGAACAAATACAAAGACTATCGAAATAGGTTTTTTTCAGGCTCTTAAGACGCTTTTGGATCTCGACAATTATGTTGTTAGACAAAGAAATACGTTTCAGAGAATCCAAGGATGAAAGAGAATCGGTACAAATGTGACAGTCTGAGATGACACTATTTTGTTCAGTGATACATTTAATAGTGAAGTTTAAACACAAATGTTCAGCTGCAAAAATTGTGTATTCATCACGAATTCAAAACTGAAAGTGCTCAGATTCAATGTTACTGTTGAAGACAACAGATGTGAAACCAATTATGTCATCAGTTTTACTGTCATCAGTATAGCAAACAAAAATTAAATCACCTCTGGTTTATATAATAATATAAATAAAGTATAATAACCATTAAACCTAAGGTTTAAAGTCAGGAAAAGTTACCTTTAATAATAATCACACTTAAATAAAATTTATATATTAAAATTATTAAATTTTATGTTTACTGACAACTGAAGTTTTATTTATTTATTTATTTTGTTTTCGAAAAATAAAGTTCTATTATTTGAATTTCAATAAAAAATTACGCCTCATCACTATCATTAACTGGAACACAAACTGTATTTAATTTGCAAATGCGATAAACTCTATCATATAATTATTGCATTTATCTAAAATTCAAATGTGTGAGACATCAGTATACTTCTATTTTGATGAATGAAAGAACAACGGCGAATAATTTAATTTTCCTTTTAATAACAGAAATACTTTTCATTATAAAATACTTGCACTACGTGATTTTTTTTTCAATCATAAATTTCAGTTTTGTCCTGCAATCAGATGTAAGTTACGTGCTCTCTTAAAGCTAAAAAAGTAAGGGTAATTTTTATCTATATTCGGGTTTTGTACGAACATTAAGCAATCCTACTCACCCGTTAATCATTTTTATTAGAAAAAGGAAAGTTATAAATCTACTCTTTAATAAGTTGGGTTCCCCATTTCAAAATATCTGAACAATATGTCAAACAAAAGTCAAAGCCTGCCACAAAATGGACAATGATCGAATAGGATTTTATTTTCTTTTTCATTATTTTGTTAGAAAATATATGTTTCGTTTGAGATGTCCATAGAAAGGATGCGTTTTTTTTTTATTCCTATCAGAAACTTCACGCAAACAAAATAAAAACTGACAAATATATGAAATGTTGAGTAAACGGTGTTTGCTTTATTTTTTACAGCGCCAATTTTATCTTCAACATACTTTTCAGTAAACGTTACGTATTTCTTCACGGTTTTTTGTAATTCATGTTGTTTATTTATTTTCTAAACTTTTTGTTGGTAAGAACTTTATTATTTGTTTTAGAAAATAATATGTTTAAAGTTTATCTTATTGCAAAAACTGATTTTCAAATGCTGTTATATTTTTATTTTTTGTTTAAGGTATCCGACTACGTTCGGAACCGAGATTTTAAAAAAGCGCATAATTGGATAATTTTCATGATATTTAGTGTCACTTAGATTAGAATACATGTATAAAATTGTTTAAAGGACATTGTGACAAAAAAAAATTATTTAAATACAATATTTCGGCAAAAGTTGACTTAGAATAACCTTTTTTTCAAAATGTTCTCCTTTTGTGAAAAATGCATCGATTATAATAATATTTTGAATGTATATAGCTCAGACCTCTGTACAGAGGCTCAACTGTAATTTTTGAAAAATTCACATTATTGTCAGAGTTAAAACCAATTGAAATATTTATCGGCGTTTTTTTCTTAAAATTTCTCTCCTCTGTTTGCGTAAAACATCGATAAACCCACTTCTAAGTTATATATTTCAAAAACTCTAGTTGAGCCTCTGTAGAGATGTCTGAGCTATATGCAGGCAAAATATTATTATAATAGAAGTATTTTTCACAAGAGGAGAACATTTTGAAAAAAAATTATTCTAAGTTTCTTTTTTGACAAAATATTGTACTTAAATAATTATTTATTGTAATAATATTCTCAAAACCATTTTATATATATTTTCTAATCTAAGTGACACTAAATATCATAAATATTATTCATTTATACACTTTTGCATAATCACGGTTCTGAACGTAGTCAGATACCATAAAATTTAAGAACTGATCAATTTTTTTTTAAATATTATTACAATTCATTGGAAGATGGATTTTACTTAGAGAATTTAGAGCTACAGACTGGTCCTCTTAAATACAGAAACATTAAAAAAAAGCAATTAAAGAACAAGAAAAATGCTATACTTAAAAACAAAAACTGCTAAAAAGTAGAGATGTTTCAAAAGTTCGTGTCTATGTATCGCAGATGGAGTGTGAAATATGGAAACAAGAAACTAACTTATTATAAAGCATATTGCTATCAAAAACAAAATATAGCCAGTAAGGAATTACTTCCTTATAAATATAACAAGACGTAATTGTGAAAAAAAATTATCAGCATCGCCTGGAGAACCAAATAAACAATTAAAAGAGTGTAAAACTACTTGAACCTGTGGATTTAAACAGGGAAGGGACCTGGTTGGTGAAAAAAAATACGAGATGGGCAGGTGAAGAGATTCATATTTGGGTTTCTAATTAACTGTTTGACCTTTGGCTCAGTTTGACAATAATTCCAGTTGTGAATAAATTTTTTGAGATAATTATTATGAAAGGTGCAAAAGGCTGGGACAACGTGGACCGTACCCCTAAAAACAGCCTTTTTTCTCCATACAAAAATCTACGAAACCATTTTAAGGGGTAATCATCGAGAGTTCTACTTCGGTAAAAATTCAGAAAATAATTATTACATAGAGAAAACTATTTATTTATCCACTATTTTATTGCATAATAAAATAGTGGAGAGTTGTTCGTGACACTTGGAATTTCGATACCATTAACAACCCAAAAAACATAAAGACCAATAGCTTAAAGTTCTGCCTGAAAAAGAGTTTTATAGTTATTAATCTTTTATAGAGGTCTCTCTCTCCGAGCTTCCAAGCACGGCAGCGGGAGTACTTTAAGCCAGATAATTTAATGTGCATCAGCACCCCTAGACGATGGGTCTTCAGAGATGCTAGACCAGAGCTCATGACACGTCGGTCACAATTCGTGACCCTGGACGCTAGGATATCGTGGCTACTTTCTAAGACAAAAAAAGGTTGCACAATTAGGAAGAATAGACATTTTAATAACCTAACTGAATTTAAATTTAAGTGAGTATGTTTGCTTCCCTTTTTAATAGATTTGAAAAATAAAGCTTTAAAATATGACGAATTTCATGACTTTAGTTTGTGTTTTCTATAATGATATCTGGGTAGTCTTATTTTTTATTTATTTATTTTTTTTTTTATTTTTTTTTTTTTTGCAATTTAAATTTCTAGTATGTACAATCAGCAATGTAAAGTACATAGAACAGAGCAGAAAAATAATCTCTGCTTCGAACTTCTTGAGGTAGTAATACTTTTAATGGTCTTATTTTTTTATGCTATACTTCTTAATGTAAACTCATTGCATCTTTTGTGTGTGAGCTTTGTAAAACAATTTTTTTTTATCAAAAAAAAATGAATTTCTTTGAAATTAAAACCAGGAATAATATAATTCTTCCTCATTACAAAAATTAATCTGAGAAAAGTTTCTCCGAAGTGGCCTTTCTTAAGATAAGGGTTTCTTAAGGTAAGATAGACTTTTTGAAGGGACTCATTACATATCTTTTATTCTTTTAACGAAAATCAGTTGTATTTTTTGTATTATGTACTACTTATGATGTTACTGAAAAACTTCAAACTACTTTGATATAAAAATGAATATTCTACATTAATTTCTTCAATACGTAACTGATCAATGACCATCGGTCAAATTAAATAATAAATTAAAATACAAGTGTATTTTTTACTGGGGTATGAATACTTAAAAACTGTTAAGGATTATTTAAATTTCAGTATTATTTTCTTACAGATTGCAAATAACTTCATCCAGATAATCTTTCGTTTATTTTTGAATAAAATTCCTCACCAAAGGTGTAAGGCCTGAACTTCAATTTTCTTCCCATTATGGAAAAGAGATTTCGTAGCATACTTCTCGCCATCGAATTAGTTCGTAAACAAAGTCTTTGTATGAAGAGCAGAAAAGAGATTATAAGTTTTCGAAACTCTTTGCGCAGCTTTCCTTTCACTTGAAGTCAACTTTAGTGGCATTGCTTCCAAGTAGTTAAGATTATTTTTATCCTCTTCTGGGAAAATTTGTAATTGAGTTTCAGGCTTACGGGATGCTTTTCTTCTTCGGCAGGACGCTTCGAATTCAAGTTTAACAGTGAATAGAAAAGCCATAAGTCAACTGCACCCTCTGTCAGCAGATGTGATTATTAAGAACACTTTTTACAAAAGAATAATGAGGAGGTTGAGATGATGTGCTCTATTTGAATTTTTAAATCTCTTATAATCGAAAATCCTTTCGAAACAGTTGAATGACTTCATTGTAAAATTTCTTTTCACGGCACGGGTTGGTTTAAATAAATTTCAAGCAATATTTATAAAATTAATTTTCTAAAGATTAATAAAATTATTATTAATTATTGTGCTTTGGAAAAAATCATCAATTATTAATGCTTTTTAAAGATGAATATCAGTCTTATAATAATAATAATTAATTTTTATTTATATAACACGTGGATAAATTGTAAGCGAATAAAAGAGATTTAAATACTAATAAAAAGTGAAAATCCATTTCTTAAAATGAGGGAATTTTGTTTTGTTTACTTCTTAAATAATTTTAAAAATTAACTGTTGAAAAAAATTATTTTGGAATATTTAGTCCATTTATTGAAAGAGTGAACTCTTAAATGTTTAAAAATAACTAACAAATATATATCAAACTCCGAAGTTTAAATTTAAATAAATTCTATATTTACAATATATACTCCTAATTGAGTTATTTTTAAAATAAATGTAAATATTTGGAATAATGTTTATTGATACATTATTTCGTTTATTGTTCTTTATATGCTGTTTTTTAAAAAAAATCTTAATTTTGAAATTGAACTAAGTAGCAATATTTAACTTGTAACTATTTTATTATCTTATAATAAAATATATGACTAATTACGATCTTTTACTAAGCATTAAAATTCATTTTAAATATTTCTAAAACTTGAAATATAAATTACTGGTAACAATATTCAATTTTGTGATTGTAGGCTCTTTGTTTTAACTGAAGTTCCATTATTTACCAGGCACAAATAAAGTCAGGCTATCTTTAGTGGCTAAAGATTTATTGTTCCATATACAGCCACACACACATCAAGCACAACATACAAGAAAAACTAGCTAAGAAACATTAAATTTAGTTTAGACCATTTTGTTTCAATATTCGCGAAAGAAACCGCCATTTGATTCCTCTCTCCATGTTGTATTGTTCTCTTCTCTCGATTTCGATGGCTGTGCCCCCTATATAGTTTTTTAACGCCAGGCGAATATTACATGCCCCACCAATCGAAGCCCATGCGTCATATTGAGTGATCAGGTGCTAAAAGAAAGAGTTTAGTCACACACTCACGAAAGAGTCCAACTTCTGAAACATAATACTTAAATCTTAGTTGAAGAGAGTGCAATATCTAATTTAATAACTCATGAGGCATGACTTAAAAAAGATCATTACTAAACAAATATATTGAGAATAAGGCAATAAAATAAGGTTATATACCATGAATATAATAAAATTAATATTTTCACACTAATTTACTAAATATATGCATAAATAGGAATGTCAATTAATACTGTAAAAATATGTACTGCAAAGAACATAGGTTAATCATCGAAAGGTAAGCGAGAGAGGGCGTCAGCATTGCGATGGTTTTCCCCCTTACGGTATATAGTCCACAAATCATAACACTGCAAGGCTAAGGCCCAACGATCCAATTTTGTACCATGTGGTAGTCTTTTGGTCAAAAATGTGAAAGGGTTGTGATCAGACACAATTTCTGTTTGAGATTCGAAGATCCAACAGTCAAACTTTTTCAATGCATTTAGCACGGTATAGGCCTCTCGTTCTATTGTAGACCAGTTCATTAGGCATTTGGTTAATTTTCACTGTAGAATGCAATTGGATGTTCCATTCCATTTTCTTCATCGTTCTATGCAAGACATGCACCGACTATAGTAGCAGAAACATCTGTATATAACTGAAATGGGCGGTTTAACACAGGGGTATATAATGTAGGCATTTCAAATAAGCTTTTCTTCAATTATTGGAAAAATTCTTCGGCTTTGTCGTCCCAAGGAATTTTATTTGTAATATTCTTCTTAGTTAAATTGGTCAAGGGCAAAACAATGGACGAAAATACTTAATATAATCACTATAATAGCTTGCAAAGCCAATCAGTCATCGTATCTGCTTTTTGGTCTTTGGTCTCGGTAAAACTTTTCCACCACCGTACAGGAAGGGGGGGGGGATCTGCTACTCCTCTTTCCTCGGTCCCAGAATGCTCGGGGCTTGCGTTTATCTCTCCGAAGGATCACTTTCGGTTTGGCACGTCGATTTAAACCACGATTTTTACGTTTAAAACCACCTCATTCGCCATAATTGTCGATTTCACGGACATTCGAGGATTGGTAGCGGATCCATGTAATGTACTGTACGGCACAAATCAGTGTTTAGGCTGAAACAGAACTCATCGGTGAATAGAATGGTCACCCATTGTTCCATACTCCGATCTCTATGCTTTCTGAACCATGCTAAAAGACTCTTCTGTTCATAGACGTGAGAGAGACGCTAACAGCAGGTGTTCTGGAAGACAACCGTCTCTCGTGAAGTCTTTTTGAAACAGTCACCCCTGATACATGGGTTCATGTAGCTGCATACAAGTAATATATCGCTATAATCGCTAGTATAATCGCTATAATCGACGATTGATGATCTCTGGCCATCGTGGCTCTTGGACGACCTTGCTCATGCTTTCTCACCAGTATCTGACTTGCCATATGTCTTCCATCATTTGCCCATGCCTCTCTCAGTATCCTGGAACTGTTTCCATAAGTTACACACAATGCTGAGCATTAAATTGAACTCGATACAAATCTGGACTTGACATTGGCCTGCTTTTAGCCTCTCCACAATTCACCACCTCATCCCATCATCTAAACATTGGGGGTTGCTCATTGTTACTGTTACAATTTGAATTGCTTCAAAATTACACTAAGAAATTCGTCAAGATGTGCTGGCAAACAAAAAACGTCTTAACTTACACGCGTTTTTGAAGCCTGTTGTTCTGCTGGCTCCACTCCCACACACGTATACACTTACGTATTTGTCGTACAATATTTGCATTTTTATCAAGAAGCAGTGGTTTCTAATTCAGTTCAGTTCTTTTTATGCAATTCAATAAAATATGCAAATTATCTTAGTTTATTTCATCAGTGTGTAATTTGCTTATTTATTATCATAGAATTTCTTGTCACATGTATTTAATGTTACTTCCCTTTGAAATAAAAAAAGAATGAACAATAAAAAATCAAGTTACAACCACTTTTACTTAACAGTACAGAATGTTCCGATGAGTCACCTGTACTCACTACAAATAAAACAAAGGAAAGCATCATAAAGTTTTAAAAAGTTAAATTAAAGTTGTGTTTCAATTAAAGCATGAATACCAGTTTTTAATAATTTAGCTAAACGTTCTTCAATTTGTGGTGCATAAAACAGTACATGGGGCGTGCGAGAATATCGAAATGTCGAAAATAAAAAAATTATTTAAAAATATATTAATTTACTGAAAGGAAACAAAATAGAATACACTCAGACATTATAAAAAACAAAATACACATTTACAGTGATATAATATACATATAAATGAATCAGTATGTACAATGTATTTGATAATTAACTTATCAATGCTAAATTAAGAGCAAGTTTGATATTAACAAGCGATTCTCAGGGGCTTGTCTTGCAAAGTATTGCAGTTTTTCAAAGGAAAGTTTAATATTAGATATTAAACCCTTAAGATCTTTTTCTATATTTAGCTGAAATTTTTATTTTTTTTCTCAAAGTCACCATGGCAAAAAATCTGGGTTCACTAAGGTACAATGCTGGAAATAGATGATTAGACATTAAAAATAAATGATTGAAGGAATAAATATTTAATTTAAATAAAAATTACTATGCAGTCGGTTCCAGTTTAAAACTTAGAAAAGAAAAGAGTAATAAATGTTTTATTACTTAAAAGTATCTAACTTAAAAAATATCTGTTAATTTTAAGTAACGTATACAAAGTTTAATACTTATCTTGATAAAATGTACGGGTTATAATTAAGGTCTGTGCTTACAGCTTTAGTGCCACAAGTGTATTATAATTCCAATGAATATATTGCTATTGTTTGAGGGGAAGGGGCGTGATGAAAATTGTTTCGCTTAATATTGAAAGTTCGAGAAGCATTAATTTAGGTGTATTCAAGAAAAGTTTTTAACTTGAAAGGTGAAGCATATTCTCTCTGTATCATAATTTAATTTCCCTTAAATGAAAAATGTGGGTTGTTGTCCTGAACGTTGTACTAAGCAATTGATAAATAGAGAAGACATTTATCAAGATAAATAATAAATATTATGTTTACGATTGGTAATAATCTAATAGATGGCATTGGTTGTTCGTTGAATTGAGTCACTTAACACGGCATTTACATTTATTATTCGATTAAATACGAGCATCTAACGGTAGATTACAATTTAGACGTGAACATTACCTTTATCATAAAAGAGCTTTGATATACTAATATATCTTCATATGTAACGGAATAAAATTATCACATTGCTATAGGTATAATATGATGGGGGAGTGTAAATTCCTGATCACAAGCTATATTTATATACAACTTGTGATCAGGATATATATATATATATATATATATATATATATATATGGGAAATCTTCCAAAAAGATTGGATTCTTCAGATGGCGGGGTTTTTATGGCGTGGTGTCTAGGGGTTTTTAGGGTGTGTTAGTTAATTTCGAAATAAAATAGACAACATAGTTCAAGAAAGAAACTAGTTGAAAACTAAATAATTTATTAAGAATTATAGGGGAGTATTTACATGGGGAATATTTCAAAAGAATAGGAAAGTTAGATAAGCATATTTCGGAAGAATAGGAAAGTTAGATCACATTACTTTAAGGGAGGCAATTGAGATTAAATAGAATTCATTATGGTGCTATTAAGACTTACCGCCTGGCGCGGACGAATGATAGAACTCGTTATGGTACTATTAAGATTTACCGCCTGGCGTGGACGAAAGTGCGCTGACGCGCGAAACACGACTTCTCTCGACGAATGTTAGTGGGCCTCTGGCGAAAAAGGTTCATGTCGGCGTTTTTTTAAAAAGGACGCTAGATGGCGTTGATGTGGAATACTGTTTTGATTAGAATTGCCGACCTCGGTAAATGTGATATGATCTAACTTCTTACAAATGGAATATCCTACATATATATATGTGTGTGTGTGTGTGTTACCGTTAAAGTGTATAATTCAGTTATTTCATAGAAAAAATATGTATTCCATGAAATAACTAAGGATATACCGTTAAAGTGAAAAGATTTCAAGGATGTTTTATAAATTAATTGATCATAAACATCTAAATTCTCTCAAAAAAATACATTTTATCCCTTTTGCGGATGAATAATTGATATAAAAAATAAGGAAAGAAGAGATGATATAATTTATTATATTGCTCCTATTGCTATTAGTTAAAAGGAAAAGGAGAAAAAAAGAATATGTTGCAAATATAGATTATATTTAAATATTATCAACAAAAATACATGCTGGGAAAAAAACTGTTGCTTCATAAAAACATCGAGTAAACTTTTTAAAACAAAAATGTAAGAGAATATCAATTAAAATTTTAAGAGATACCTTTATTTTACTTTTCATTATTTATAAGAGCAAGAATTGCTGTGATGACACTTTGGATTGAGCTGCTTCTTATTTCTTGAAACAAGCACTCTGTTTAGTATTATACATATTTTTTTTATACGAGCACTTTTTAAATCCTTGTCCAGTACAGCATCGTTGATCTGTTGCAACAGATCGAAGCGTTGTATCAATATTTGGATCTTTCTCAATGGAAATTAATTCTCGCTGACATATACTGAATTGATACCTAGAGTACAATTGTTTTATTCCGCATAATCGGAAAAATTCTTCGCAAAGCAGTTAGAACCGGTTCAAAGAACTTTCGCGAGTTTTGTATTTCCAACTTTAA
>BMAV01024583.1:0-11833 GCA_019973955.1 Trichonephila inaurata madagascariensis
ATTAACAAAATAAATTTTAAACACACTTATTCCAATATGCTATAACTTTTATTCCATAATTTAATTATGTTTCATATGAGTTAGATAACTAAGTACTACTTTAATTCTTGATATTTTTTTTTTCTTTTTTCACTCTTCGTCTACCATTATTACTCTTTATTATTAAGAGGTAAAAATTCATTTCCATGTTTTTGCAGCTGATAGTTTCGCAAAACATATTTTGCTCCATTTATATAAGAATCTACATATGTATATATACACACAAATTTAATTATTTTTTTACGTGAGTTTTTGTCTTCTATCGCTGCTTTTACAAATAAGTTCTAAATTTCGTATGATACTCTGCTATTGGAGGGAAATATATATTTTTTTCCCAAGAAAAAAAACTACATTTTTTTTTTAAATGGAAAAAATGAATTGAGATATTGGCACTTTTTTAAATTTCTTGATTTTGATGTTTCAATTTTCTTCAAATTAATTTAAAATTTTATTTTTCGTTTTTTTTCAGAATACAGAACTTATAATAGAAAAAAAAATTAAATACATTATAATTTTTCCATAAGAAGTGTCTTTTTCTAAATAAAACTTATAAAATTCATTAAAAAAGAGTCGCATTTCCTTAAGAAAACTTTATTTCTTATAATAGTTATATTCCATCCCATTAAAACTCATGATATCAAAAAGTAAAAAAAAAATGTTAAAAATTTGAATGATGTATAAAAATAATAATAAAAAAATATAAACAAAGCAGCTTTTTTTCTACTTTTGAAAGAAAGATGGAAAAATTTATGTGGAAGAAAAATTTCAATAATATGAAAAGAAAAGGAAGATTATTGCTTTATTTTACATGTACATTATATGCAGTACTTTTCAATTTTGTTAAAGGTTCGTAATAAATCACCTGAAAATTATTTTAAGCAAAATATCAGTGATATATATATATCATAAATTCTACAAAAAAAATGACTAAGTGTAAGTTTATTAAAAACTCATTCATTAGTTCATTTAAAAATGTTCCTTTGGAATTAAAAACACTTTCTGTGTGTAACAAAATCAATTATTGGCACTTAAGTATTATCACAATATTGCCCACGCTCCAGATAACTCGCCAAGTTGGCAACCCCGATTTCGTATGTGTTGTACGCGCTGAATTGGCAATCATGGACATCGTTTCCTATAATGTTGCAATACAGTTGATAATATAGGTAAGTACCCAATTATCTCCTATGTAGGGAACATTTTTTAGAAAAGATAGAAAACATATAAATAGTAACTCCAAATGATTTAATGAAGAGGTTGTTTAAAATGCTCGGGACTGATAATTTCAGGGAATTCATGTAGTAATCTTTCTCAAAGCAAGAAGGTTATCCTGAAATGTTCAGTGCTTAATCTAAAAATAAGCTTATTCGAAAATATTTTGAAAAAAAAAACGTTAAGACAAGTAATGGAGATATAATGTCAAAATAAAAATACTGTAACAAAATGAGTTACTTTCTAAACACATTTTGTAGCATTCTGGCCGTTACCCAACAGAAAATTGTTACAAATTATCATTATTCTGAGAGAACTAGTCATGAACTACTAACAGTCGCTTATACCTCTTTAAAATGTTTTCCTTAGAATTTCATGGAACAGCTTTTACCTAAATGTTTACTCTAATAAACATAAGAGAAATTCTTGTACACTTCCTTCCATGATAAATAGGCATAAATGCGAAAGTATGTCATAATTTAGATCTAAATTTAAAACATATGTTTATTTTTATATACTTGAACTGTATTTAAGAACTGAGAAATTAATAATGTTAACACGCTTTTCTTAGCGTCACCTGTATGTAACGAAATCTATGAACTCGGGACTTTTACCTACTTTGAAAAATAAGATTAATTCGAAATTTTGCACACGTTATTAGGTTCGATTCTAATACAATAATTTAATAATTTCGTTCTATTGTCATGATCCGGATCATCAGAATGAACGATTTTCCATTTCCAGATTTGGTGACTAAAAGATTAAGTTACAACCCTAAGGCGAAAAGGCTCATGGTCATAGTACGAATACAACAAAAAAAAAAAAAAAAAAATGCTTATATGTGAAAAGGGGAAGGATGCGTCAGAAATTTCTTACGATAGTATACACAATTCCGCAGTTTAACAAAACTATAGCAGATGGCTATTACTACTTTGATTTTTTTTTTTTTTTATTTTCAACTTTATCATATACGTAGAGGGGAACAATCTTTCTCCAAATTAAAAGTTGTAATTTTTTTTTTTGTAAAATTTATTTTTTTTTAGGACTAAAGGCAAAAATTGTTAACGACGTAGAAAAAATGATACAATTAAAAATCTCAAAATAAAAATTCTCATTTAAAATTAATGTTCCTTTATTGACTCACATGAATTTGAAATTTAATCAGTCGAAGATGAATTATTTCTTTAATGTTGCTACTAAGAGATAAATATTAATATAATATATAAATACTTGAAAATTTATTTGCTGCCGATGTAACAATTACGCACTTTAAAAATATTAATTATTATATTTAAGAGATTTTATTTGTATAACCGATTTCTTGTTTATGGAATTGCTGTATTAATGTTATATAAATATAAATAAATAACTAATGTAAGAATCTCACGCACGAAAGTGTTTGGTTAAGATAAATAATGATTAAAAAAGTGGCGAGAGATTGCTTAAAAATAACCTCCCCATAGCAGTTTGTGGTGGTTTTTTTTTATTCCCTTCTTCAAATTCCAAATTCAGTTAAATAACTCATAATAAATGCCAGTATCCGAAATTGTTTTTAAAAAATTAAATAGTTTTAAGCATTAATACTTACGTTATCCACATAAATCAAGAACTCGGAACTTAGATCAGATTGGTCATGCTGGTAGGTTACGAAATGCAATTTCTTTAACCCTACAAGCGGTCTGCACGTAAAGTTCCGTCATTCCAGATATGCTTTTTCTGCTTTTAAGCAAGATTCCCAAAAGCGGCCGAGCCGCATTCTTAAAAATACGGCGCAACCGCTTTTGAGAACCCCACCTGAAAGCAAAAAAAAATATGTGCGGTGCATTTTTGAAGCATTTCGAGAATGGCAAGACTTTAAGTGCAGACCGCTGAGAGGGTTAAAAACTGAATATTTTTAGTTCACGAAGCCATGTTCGATAGACAGGAACTGATTTGACCAAAAGGTTTCAATGTTTTACTCTTACCAACGACAAGCTAAGAAAATTCTCTACTATTCGTTCGTGTTACTTTTCTCTTATTACACGCTTACCCCACTGCTGGGGTAATGAAAATTCCTCTATCTGGGAAGTTCGGGCAGAAGGATCACAAATTGCCTCAGTAGGGTAAGCTGAAATTTATAGCCTGTTGAAATCCCTAGTCAAGTAAAAATAGCTTCTTGATGGATTATTTAAGCCCCGTGCCATTACCGGGAGTACAAAAAGTACTGAAATCTGACGATTTCCTGGGATTCCCTTTATATCATTGCAGTGAAAATCTTGTTAAGATAAGCATATCTACTTTTATCCTGAGGCTGGGTGCCCATACATTTGCAAAGTCAAATCGCCACGTAATGCAGTTTTTAATTATTTTAAAGAGATATAATCGTTACAAATTTAACTAGCAATGATCGACTTTTCAATTAAGTCCAAAACAAAATAATTATGTTCCACGTTTCCAAAGTGTAAATAATATTTTAGAAAATAATTTCATCCAAATTTTTTCGAATAAAAAAAAGTGCGTTTCAAATGCGGTCCAAATGCCACTCCGGACATGGGTCCGGTTTGTCCGGCCGTAGCGCCGCTCCTGGAGAATACAATTGTACGAAACACCAAAGTCGTGAAAATTTTATGACTTTTGGCTTCTATGACTTCACCCTGCTCCATCCTGTCGAATCAGCGCAGAGCCGCTTGGCTTGTGTCAGCGTGGACGCGATTTGGAATTAGAAATATTTTTTGAATTTAAATATCGTGGTACTTGCCGACGCCCTTTTCATATGCCGCCTGGGGTCATGGTCCCTTCGCCCCCTCCCGTCGCTACGCCACTGGTTCCTGCTAAGTATCGTCAGAGTATTCGTAGAAATGTTTATTCTATGTAATTTTTTAAAGTGAATGGTACTTATATATGTACCGTCGGTAGATAAAGGGTAAAAATGGAATATTTTGAAAAAAAAGATATTTGCATAAATTTCAAATTTTAAAAGTAATTTTCTAAGAATTTACGTTTTGTTGAATAAGTTTGCTTTTGCTTTCTTAAATATGGAATAATAAGAAGTGATATAATCCAAACATCACTTTTTACCTCATATAATAAATTATATCTACTTTCGACAGTAAATTATTTAGTAGAAGTTATAAAACAAATTGTGTGTGTGTGAAAAATTAAGTTATTTTAATTATTTTAGTGACATTTGTGTAATAAACCATATTATTAGGTGACTCTACGAGTTGTAATTATTTTTACATGAATGTTTCATGCAGTTAAATGGGTAATTTTCCGTTTCACCGGCACAAATCTCACCAAGCAGGATTTATCGGTCACAACACATAGTATACACATATAAAAAAAATGTTATTGCCACTTCATTTTTCTTATGTATCATGAAAAAGATGTTACTGTGTGTGATAAGAAAAGACATTGCCTTGTTTTGAAAATTTGGTGGCAGTAGTTTACCAGTGCCAAAATTCCGTTCGGCGTCAGTTGTATCATTATTGGAGGCTTTATCGCTTGCGCCGGTGAAATGGAAAAGTAACGTAAGATGTTGTTGTCGTTTCTTATATTTTTAGAGGCAACCCTTTAAATGTAATTTATATCATCATACGGTTTCTAATAATCCGAAAAAAAAAGTTCTGTTTGAGAAATTAAAATTTTGTAGAACTAATGAATATTTACTCCTTCATTTCAACAACAACAAAATACCTTACGTATTAGAAAAAAATTACGTTTATGTCTTGCTGTCCAGGAAATCTACTTTGAGGCATGTAGCAAAATTTAATCAACTACGTAACACATGAAGAAACAAATTTATAAGTGAAGTAAATAAAGGATTGGAAAAAATCAGTCTCATAACTGGTGTAAATTAAATCTACTATTCAGGAAATGATCTGAGTAAACAAGGATTTACTGATTTCATTTACTTAAATAATAACCTCCCTCGTTGAGAGAAGGACTGTAATTTGATATACGAGTGCAACGCGCCAAGTTTTTGTTTATGTTCGCCAAGGTGAATAATATTACAATAAGGTAGCCTTGATAGTTTTATCGTGTGGTATTGCGGTTGCCAAGAGCATGACGCATTTTACAGGTAATTTGTATCGGTTTTTTTTCGTGGTAACCCTATTAATTTCAGACGATTTTAATTGTGGATTTTTTAAAAAAATATAACCACTTTCATTGCAATCATTCTTCAAGATACTACATCTATTGCATTTTGTGCTATTTTCGAGTATGGAGTTTTACAATATCATTGATGAGTACCAGGATATTTTTCTTAAAGAATATGAGGACCGCGCTTTTAATTATTGTTGCAAAGTACGCTATTCCACTTTATTTTACGTTTAAATAAAGCATTTTTTATCATTTCTTATCCATTAAGCGAACACGCACTTTTAGGTATATTGGAAGTTATCAATTATTAATTGATGTTCATTATCAATTTGACTAAATATTATATAATTCTTTTATTCATAATATCATTATGTAATACAATGATTTTTGTATGTAATTATTACTATATTATTTTTATTTTTAATTATTAATATATGATATTGTATGATTATTAATATATGTATAATAATTACTATCAAATATTTCCATGATTATAATTATATACTATATAATATTATTATTTATAATTACTATATTATTTTGTTGTTAATCATTGATTGCTATTGATATATACTATATTCTTTATCGGAAATACTTTTCAATGTATTTCTGCCCACCCCCACAAAATAGTTCCGTAAATTTATTTTACTGATGATTTGTTATCGCTAGGTCGCCATATTGAATTCCATATCAAACGCCAAACAGCGCTTGGTGTGTAGCATTCGGATATTAGTTCAGTTCCGAGAAGGAACACAATAAAATAACATTCTTTGAATGTCAAGTTTCTAAGAAACCTATGTCTGTAATAAAGTTGATGAAATTTTACTTAGGCAGGGTTTTTTTTTCTAATAACAAATAACAATTTTTATTTTTTTCTTTCAAATAATTATTTTAATCTTAGCAAATTTGAATCGCAATCCAGTTCTAATCTTAATAAAATTAAAATCACATTTCCATCAAAGACAATTACTTTTTCCTACCTAAAAAATATTTATAAAACTACTTATTTCCAAGTAAAATAGTACACGATGGATATTATATACTATTTTATTTCAAAACAAATTTCAGACAATAGACGGGAATGAATTTAAACAATTAAATTTATGAGAAAAGAAGGCTTACAAAATTTATCAAATATTTTCTAAATTCAACTAAAATTAATTGGTTTAGTTTTTTCATATAATTATCATTGTTTGAGATGCGTTAAACATATTTTTACAAAATATCATTTTCATAAACATTCAAATACATTATTTGTATTCAATTCGATTAAGTTATTGATAATAATATTCTACGTTTAATCAGTTTTGTTAACTGCACAGATTTTTATTTAAAAAACATTTCGTTATTAAAACGAACGGCTCACCCAGGATCCAACCTTTATAGTATATTTGCAGATGAAGTTTTACAAAGAAAAATCACAAAATGATTCTAAATGTGTTGCAATCATGGTATTTTTCCTGTAAAATAACCCGAGGCATAAATTAAAAAAAATCTGTAGCTGACTAGTCACAAAAATGTTAGCCACTCCAAAACATTTATTAATTACATGGAACAAATGTAATGAATCAAAACTTACCTAACATATCCTCAACTCGTTAACATTCAATTTTTTTAGCACTTTACACCCTTGTGAAGATGAACATCTGTAGCTTTCGAAGAATAACCGTTTTAAAAATCTGCCTTTTCCTTCTTTCACACAGTGCAAGTATTTTTACTTCCAATACATCTATCCAAATGTTCTAAAGGAAACGTATTAACATGTCAAGTGTATGGTAGTAATGATTCATTTTTCTTGCAAACATGGATCCCTTGCATCTGTCCAATCAATCTTTAAATATGTGAAAACGTTATAGATTTCCAATTTTGTCAGTTTTTTCTTTAAAAAAGTCGTTTTTATTTAAAGCCTTTTGTTCTGTTTGGACCATCTTATGATTCACGCATCTTATCATTCACAATACACATCAAAGGCATTTGACAGTTTCTCCCTCACTCTGGCTAATATGAAGTTTCAATTATACACTTATGAATTTCATAGAGCTCTGCAACGTTCTAATTTACTTTCAGATGCTAACACTTTTCGAATGCTTGAGATATCAAGGAAGGCATATCTTGAATGGGCGTTGTGTTTTGGGCATCTGGACTGTAAGACAGTCCTCAATCCCATATCATGATAAGTCTATGATGGGGAGCTTGACGAATGTGGGGTTTTCCTTTCTGCTTAGTGGCATGACGGCGATTGGTTGGGCGATGGAATCCGGGAGTCGTGGCTTCAGTACTTCATCTGGGTTGAAAGTTGAGTAATAATTTTGACTTGGGTGAGAGCTTAGAGACTGCTCTCTGATTGGGTGCTGGGTACAGTGATAAGTGACTCCGATTGGCTGCCCTGGGGGCTCAGATACAGTTCATGGGGAGGCGCTTGTCCAGTGGGAAGAAGGAGAGAAAAAATATTGACTAAAAATTATGAAAGTTAAATAATAGCAGACTGAGATGCAATAAAAATTATTGCATTAGAAAAGATATTAAGGAGGGTTGTAAGAGTCAAGAAGTATTCTTCTTGGCCTTTTAGTATTATCATTGGGGGTGTAAGGAATTAAATTTTGCATATTAGAATTATTGGTATCAGGTAGAGCGTTAAAAAAGTTGATTGCAATATTCTGAATATGAGTTCTAAAGCTAGTAATTTTAAGAGCATTGCGTATGTCGTCATTGCGCATATATCTGGAAGGCATATCTGTAATAAGTTCTAACTTTTAATGCTCTATTAAAATTTTACTTGATTCAAATTTGACTTCATTTTACTTCGTTCATATTTAACAATTATAGAAGATTGTTAGCGATAGTAAGGTAAACCAAATCTAAAATTACTTATGCTACAAACACATACGAAATTGATTGATTTATCGTGTATTAACATCTGATTTCTTAGCTACGTAGAGGCCACAGTGGCCCAGTGGTCATGGACTCGTGGTCGGCGTATCATGAGTTAGAGCCTTATTGCACTAAACACTTGACGAAATGTACATAAAATATATCGAGGTTACAGCTCTCCCTTGGCGTGGTGTGGAAATTTTGAAAAGAGGTGCAAACTCAGGTGTCATCCCCGTCACTTGAACATGGTTCAGAATTAACAGGTCCATTGACAAATGCTCTCGTGTTGTTTTATAGTGCTATGTTATGACGCTTATCTACTACTTAAGTGTTATGTGAGGGTCTGATCGTGGTAGCCTAGTGGTCATGATCACGAGTTCGTAGCTGGCATGTCATGAGCAAATGAGCCACTGAAGATCCGAGGGTTGCGTTAGCCTAGTGGTCAAGGTATCGGATCGTTGTACTCATGTCATGAGTTTGAACCCAGTATCACTACAGACCCACCGTGTAGGGGAGCGATGCAGGTTAAATCGTGGTAGTTAGGAGAGGGGGTCTCAGCTCAGGTGTCGTCCAGATCACTTCCGTGGTTAAAGATTACGAGGTCCGTCGTCAAAGGCCCTCGTGTAGCTGAATAGTGCAACGTTAATATTCACTCACTCACCACACATTGTCATCGGGAGGGTGGATTTCACGTGTATTAACCCCCTCAATACAGAATTGCTTCAGTGGCACCAGAACTTCGAACCCGACACGCCACCTATGAGTTCATGACCATAACAAATAGATAACAGCACCCAATGATATAATACAGTCAGTGAGTGAATATTAACGTCGCACTACTCGGCTACAAGAGGGCTTTTAGTGACGGATCTCGTAATTTTGAACTATGGTCAAGTGACGAGGACGACACATGAGCTGGCACCCTCCTCTCCTAAGTACCACACCAACGGGAGGATGTTTGATCTCTCGACAGATTTAACATGCATCGCTCCCCTACACGGTGGGGTTTCAGTGGTACTGAGTCGGTTACCCTGACGACTAGGCTACCACGGCTTCAAAATATTAGCAGAAAAACGCCGAAGGAATTAGGTGCAGTTAGTGCTAATAATGTAATCCCGAAAATGGGTTGGAAAACTGAATGATTGCCTGCTTACGACTTGAGCCTTTAAAATAAGGTGAGGCATTGGGGATAGTGTACATTAAATTAATAAACGTGACATAACATGATCATTCAGTTGGGTACCAGTTCAGTTGTCGTTCTCGTTTTCGGAAAATTTCGATGCATAATGTGAGGCTATTGTTAAATATAACCGAAATTGACTACCGAATGGGGCTGTGGGTATAGTCTATTGTGTTAATTGGAACTTCTTGGGTTCGAGTACTGGTACAATGTAGAGGGACCTGATGCATGATAAATCTGGAGAAGTCAAATTCCTTTCGTTTTCGTGTTGTGGTAGTTTAAGGAAGGGGTGCCAGCTCTGTGCTGTCTTCCTCATATGACTGAGGCTCAAATTTATAAGATCCATCCCCAATAGGTTTCATGATGCTAAATTGTGAGACGTTAATGTAACTAACTCTCTCTGATAATTGGTTGAAAAACTTTAAAAAGAGTCTTACTTGATGAGTAGTGGATTCGAGTCAAGACCTTCTAAAGACTCTTGTGGACTGATGAGCATGAGAGTAGAGTGTTAACTCAAATATTAACCTCATTTGATCATATTTTAAAACATGTTTATTGGCTGAATTTAATAGAACTTTAAATCGCACGGAAATAAACATGTTAGGGTCGTTGTAGTCTAAATTTTGGATTAAAGGGTTCATAATTGACAATATAGGTGTGGCCGTGGTAGCCTAGTGGTTATGATTAAAAACTCATGGCTGGTGTGTCATGAGTTCGAATCATGGATTCACTGAAGACCCGATATGCAGAGAAAGCAGATGCACGTTAAATCTATGGATGTTCAATGTCTTCCCATTGGGGGCTATGGTAGACTATTGGTTATGATATAAAAACTCATGGTTGGCGTGTCCTGAGTTCGAATCATGAATTCACTGAAGACCTGCTGTGCGGAGAAGGAAGATGCAAGTTAATCTATGAATGTTCGATCTCCTCCCATTGGAGGCCGTGGTAGCGTAGTGGTCAAAATAACGAACTCGTAGCTGGCGTTTCATGAGTTCGAGCCTAGTACCGCTGAAGACTCACCATGTAGGGAAGCATTTCATGTTAAATCTGTCGAGAGCTCAAATGTACTCCCATTGGTGGGGTGTGGTAGTCAGGATAGAGGGGTACCAGGTCAGGTGTCGTTCGCGTGACGTAAACAAGGTTCAAAATTACGAGATCCGTCACCAAAAGCCCTGGAGTAGCTTAACAGTGTGACGTTAATCTTCACTCACTCATTCTCTGTCCTCCATTTGGTATGGTGTGGTTGGAAGGAAAAAGGAAGGTACCAGCTCAAACACTGTCTTCGTCCCTTGACTGAGGCACACAATTATGAGGTTCATCGTTAATAAACCATGTGTTGCTTTATTGTGTGACAATAATAATCATTCCATAATTAATTCGAAAATATGGGACTTTTTTTTCAAAGACCTTCGTGGTACAGAGAGAGTACTCGATCGGTTTGCTGGATTTCAAATTTCTGTTACTGGCTTGAATTTTTAAAATTTGTTTGTTATTTACTTCGTAAACGGGCAAGGCTTTAGAGAGTACGAAACACTTTGGCCAAAGATTGCTGACACTAGCGAAGCGACGAGGACGACACTAGGAATCGCACCCTTCTCTCCAAACTATCTCACCACTCCAGTGGAAGAACTTTAATTCGCTAAATAAGCTAGTTGAGTTACGATTTGGAGTAACACAGTCTGTCGTTTCAGAATGCCAAAAAACTATAACTCAAATAATAAATTTGATTGATCATTGTTTATATTTCACTAAAAATTATATAGCACAAAATTTTCTCATGTGATCTTAATTTCTTTTAAACTTGAATAATTAATAAGATGTTTAAGCAAATATACCATTCACTTTTTAGTAAATTAAATAAGAAATATAATCTTTTAAGAATGTTGTGCAGAGATAATGCTATCAACAATAAATAAATTTTAAAGTGAAAATTGACATCATGAGAGAGACTACTTGAAAGTACAGTATTCATTTCTTATGAAATGTTTACAGTGACTTGTGGTGCAGAAACCACGTAGAACTTTTGTTCGTATAACTCAATGTTTTGTGTTCAAACTTTTTAAAAAGGGATGTCAAGTCTTATTGTGAAAGATTCTGCAACATTGGTGCTTAAAAAGGAACTATTCTTTATGAAGCAGAGGTTCATGGAAAGGATGCTGATAAAAAAAATTCTTTTTAACATTAAAAATGATATATGGAACTGATTAATATTTAAAAAATATTTTTCTTTATTGGAAATCCAAAAATTTTCTTCATCTTTGCTAACCAGCATTCAGTTCTTCAATTAGGAATCAATGTGATTGTCCATATCTTCGCACAGAAATATATTTTAAGGATGTAATAGTGGTCTATCATAAACTAAAATGTTATCTTATGACTTTCAAAAAGGACTTAGATACCTAAAATCAAATTGAAGATCAAAGGCAAACAATGCCAGTGAAAAAC
>BMAV01024583.1:35529-57936 GCA_019973955.1 Trichonephila inaurata madagascariensis
TTTTTTTCACTGGATATCTTATTTTATTTTATTATACTATATATATATATATATATATATATATATTATACTGTGTGCTAAATAAACCTTTTGTATTACATGTTAAAACGATCAGTTTTCGAATTTAATTTGAAATGTTAAAAAGGTTAATTTTCTCTTTTTTTCACCTGCAAAATGTTCCAAAGTTAAGCTTTTGTAACACATGAAAAATTCAATTTGGTCTTTCTTAAAGTTTCAAATGCAATTTCCAGATGCAAAAGACGTGACGCAGTTTCGCAATAGAATAGAATAAAATTAAATGCAATAACCAACTAATCTAATGCATATTAAACTTGCCGTATGCGATCTCAATTTTTCATCTTTTCTTCATTATCTCGAACCAAATATTACTGAATAAATTGCATTTTTCTTAGCAATTTTGATAATAGCTACTGAATAACTTTAAAAGAATATATATATATGTAATTTGAAAAATATTTTTAATAAATGGCAAAAGTCATAGAGATTCATGCACTAATATTATAGTGATGATGTTCAGAGCAAATTTCAAAACTCCATTATTATTTTTAAAATAATAGTTCTCATACTGATGATATGCATCTAGAATGCAATATATTAGGAAGAACTAAATTAGATGATGTTATTTGAAAGTTAGAAAACGAAAATGAAACAAAATCTATTTTGGATGGAGTGAAAATTCCTTAACATTAATATCATATTCTCATAAATCTAAATTACACATGTATTTTAGTAAGCAAATTATTTTGCTTTATATATATTCACTAGTTTTTTTTTTTTTATTTTACGCATAATCATTCATTTTTCGTTTATTTCAATTTATTTGAAATGAAATGAAAGGATATTAGTGTTACTTTTTTCTATTATTAGAGATTTTATTGCTTAGAATTTTGGAGAGTTTTTAATCTTTTACTTACCTTTAAACTGTTTGAACGAAAAAAATCGTGTTTTTATCTCCGAAATATTGTTACGATATTATTATTCTGTCAACTTTCAAATGTAAATGAATATGATATGTATAATTTAAAGGTAGATTCTTTCGGAATAAATCGTTATTTGTTCTGTACTTTAGCAATTACAATAGATTTTATTTTAGTATTACATAATTACATATAATATAAATACACATACACAAATTTAAAAATCATATATATATTGAACACAGTAACCACAGTATAACATCAAGCAATTGAACCACAATCACTTTCACATTTTAACTCCGTTGTTATTTCATGCATCATCCTCATATTAGCTGGGAAGTACCAAATAAGAACATCAAAACTGTTTTCGCTAAATAGCATTTCTAGACCATTTAGAATTTTTCTATATGCATCTATTTTTGTCTCTAAATTTGGGTAATTGGTGATAGTGAACGAATTTATCGTCGAGTTTACCTTCAAGAATTCATATTGCCACACATTTATTATTATCATTTTTATTTATTTATCCAACGCTTGTGCTTCGCTTCTTGAGCATTTGACGCAGAGTCTCCGAGTACCGACTAAAGACGTCGTCGGGTATTTATCGAGTTACGTGCATTAGATCAGGTGGTTGCCATCTGTCCTGGAATGGCTGCAAAGCGAGCAGGCTTTGTCTACATCCAATGGAGCTAAACTCCCAAAAATTCCTGTCCGGTGGTTAGGCGAAGGTGGTCAACAGGCTCCTCTCTCTCCAGATACCTCGGAATAGGTCTTACAGTGACCAGGCTTTCCCTTGGCATTTTGGGTGACGGCAGTAAATTTGTCAATGCATGTGGGTATAATGCTTTTTGCTCTTCTGAGGATCAAGGGAACATCCGGTTGTGGCGACTTGGCTGTTTGGTTGGCTCTCTCACTGCCGGGGATTCCAACATAACTTGGGAACATCTGTAAGGTCACAGTTCAGCCGTATGAAATGAGCTCTTCAGTTTTAGTTCGGTATTGAATTGTGATAAAGCAGTCAGTTGGTGTGTTACTGCTTAAGGCTGAAATTGCGGCTTGGGAGTCGATGAAGCAGACAACTTTTGCAGGAGCCAGGGCAATAGCTGTTAGTTTATTATTATTGAAAGATTAATTTCCCTTGGTCTTTGGAAATGATTTCAGCAAAAATATCATTTCGAGATATAGAAGCATGCATATCCTGGAAGTTCATAACTCTGTGGTTGCATTTTAGGATTGGTTTGAAACATATAACTACAGTATTAAATAAAAAAAATGAGTGACGATATTTTCAACGTAATGTTAAATACATAAAATTCAAGTTGAGTTTCATATCAAACTAGTAGCATAGGTTCAGGAAATTTACAAATAGGATTAATTACCCTTTATTATATTTTGACATTCAAGTCTATCCATATCTTTCCTAATTTTCTGTAAACATTCTTAAAGCATCAAATCGTTTTCATTTAAAGTTGAAAATCAGATTCAAATAAAAAAATATTTCCCCTAAAATTGTTTTTATTGATGCTTAAGAATGAATCATTATCCATAAGTTTAATGAACTTAGTTTGTGTAACGAAAACAATAAAATGTAAATGTTTTTAGTATTTTAGGCTTTTGGAAAAACTATCCCACTTAACGGGAACATATTCTCAGAAAGTAAACTATATATCTATTACAATAACTTGCATAAAAATTGAAACAAAAATATTCTCGTAATTATGAAAGTATATGTTAGCAAGAAATTCATACTTTGTAATTGCTACATTTAAAATTCTTACAGGATTATTTGAAAGTTTAATTTATATATATAATCAACTATTAAACTGAATTGTTGTGAAAAAAGAAAAATATAACTTCGTTTATATTTTTCTCACAAAACAACTTTTTAAAAATTTATAATACTTTAAATGAAATTTAAATTTCAAACTCATTTAAAATGCTTAAGTTATGATACCCATTTTGATTCATTGAAACAAATAGTCATGCCAGTATTAATAAAAATTTAGCTCATGAACAGTAATACCTTTTACGAATAAATATTTAAACTAATATGACATTTTCAAGATTATGAATATGAACATTTTAAGAATTTAGTGCATATATAATACAACTGTTTACCACACGCACTTTTATTGTATAAGGAGTTCAAAATTGTTTATTTACAATATATTAAATGCTATTAATTATATGTTTTTTAGTTTTTCTGTGAAATATGTTTACATATGTCTCGTGTATATATTCGAAGCGAAAAAGAAGAAATGGTTTAAATGAATCAAGTGTTGACTAACTATAAATAATTATTTTGCTCTATTTCCGTAACGAAATAGCGATAATAGAAAATAAGATATTGAATAATTTATGTATGTATATGATTTATTAACCTATTATATTTACCTTCCATATAGTAGGCACATTATATTTTTTTCATTTTTGGGAATACATATATTGGTTAGCGTTAGTGTTAGCTTAATCTTATTGTCTTACTAAAGCTGCAAAGAAAAGCATTTTTTCCCTCATCGTTGCGTGACCACTGATAATCAAAGAAATACAGTTATATAATTCATTCTAAGAACAACTTGTTTCCTGCAATTGTATGCGCTATGTGCTATACATTTAAGCATAATGCGTACATTTTTTATCCAGTATTTATGAGAAAAATTTGCTTTATTTATTATTCTGTGAAATATATAAAACAATGGTATCTTTAAAAAAATACTACAACTAGAGAAGGTAAATGTTCTACATAACCCAATTTTTAACTTGGAGATTAAACAACTTATGCGAATTCGTAATTTATATGGAATTTTAAAAAATGTAATTTTACAAGAGAGAGAATTAGCAATCGAGGATATGGTAGCATTAGTTTTTGCGTTATTTTATGAACCTCTATGAAAGTAAATTTTTGTTAAAGCAATATACATTGGCCAATGAAACACAAAAATTAGATCATTAAACTAAAAGAGTTTTAAATAAAATGAATTTTTTGATATTTCGTAAAATATAAGAGACATTGACTTTTTCGTTAAATTTTAGCATGTATATCACTTTATTTTTTGTTCTCAAAGACGAATTAAGTTATTGTAAAATCTATCCCTAAAGTTGTTTATATCACGCATAAAAATATTACAAAAAATTTCAGGTTAAAAAATTAATGATTATAAAAGGAGTAGGCTTTTAAAATTTTCCAAATTTTCTTCAAATTATTTAAATTTTTAAAATTGTGTGAATGATATGTGAAAATTTTTATCTCGTATCATTTTCTGGAATAGAAACACTGTATAAAATATTTAAATATAATTTTTAAATGTATAAAGAAAGAACGTAGCTCAAAGGGTAGTAAGTCCTCTTAACACGAAAACACTTAAGAAGAAATAAAACTACGGTCCCGACAAACTACTATGTATTTTCATGCATTTTTTTTTCTCTTCAATCGAAATGTTAAAACCTCTTAATACGCGAAAAGATTTTCCTTCTAGAGAAGGAGGGTATTTAAACTGAGTCGCGACAATGATATGTTTGAAAAAGTTTCTGTATTATACTTATGTATCATTGGAAGATTTCTTTGCATTAGATGATTATAATGTGTGTACAGCCCCAATTTTATGGAAAACAAATACGTTGTGGTGTTTGTTCAAATCTCAAAGAATATAACTGAAGCAGATTTCGATGACGAAAATGAAATGAATAAAGCAGTTCCTGTTCCCACATCATCCGAAATGAGGAACATCATGAAAAGTATGCGCAATTATTTAGACGCACATTCCAAGGGTGAAATGAATAACAAAAATGACGACATCGAACAGTTTGTTAACAATTGGGTACTAAAAAGACAAGGGAAAGAAAAATATCAGATTATTTCCCCAGAACTCAATAAATGCTTTGTTTTTCAAAAAACTTGAGACAATTTTGTATTAAATTCCAGTTTTCCAAACCCAGTTTCAGTTAAAATTTTGTTTTAGGTTCCTAGGAATGTTTTTGTTTAATTTATTTTTATTAAATACACATGTATATCATGTATCTATGTAAATCAAAATTAGTCTAATAAACTTAATTTGGTTACATACATGTTTTTTTTCCAAATATTCTTTAACACGAAAAAATATTTCAGCCACCTCAGTTTCGTGTTTAGCGATTTTCACTGTATTTGCTTTCTAAATGTTCTGCATCTTTGCATAGAAGAGAACACGGTGTTATATTTAATAAATGCCACTGATCTCTAATTCAATTGTGTCAAAGCAAAAATATTTGTATTAAGCATCAGACAACTTTATGCTTCAAACATGAGTAAAAATATTTTTTTTACTAATTTTCTTTTGTATTTTTTTGTGATTATTTAGATTTATTGCAGAAGTTGCTATTATTAAGATGTATTGGAAGGAGCAAAACACTCATAAAAAAATAGATTCTATCAATAGTTAAATCATTGAAAATGAAATTAATAATACACATAAAAGAATAAACACATACCACAGAATAAATGATCATTAACAGAAAAATTCAACATTTATATCAAAGACTACTAATGCTACTTAATCCCGAGCCAAAGGAAGATTTATAAGTTAAATCCATTATAATTTGACAGCATAGATGAGGAAAATATTATGTTTCTTTCTATTGCTGACAAGGATTAAGCGACTGCTGAACTCAAGTCACTTTTACATATCCAGGTACTGTCTATGAATCATAACTAATGTCATATTGCTCCTTTTCTGTAAAAGAAAGTATATTTGGAATTAGTAAACACATTTTACATCATTTTACCTATAGATTTTGCAAATTTTATACAAATATATCTTATTTATTTTACGTAGAAAAAATAATGTCATTTTTAAGTAAAAACGTATCAAAGGTTTATAAAACTACGTCTTAGGCTAAGGGTGTCAGACTCAAAGTCTGACTTTGGTCAAATAAACAAGGTTTAATTTATGGTAAGTCGCAAAATTCATAGAACCATAGGTTTATTTCGAATAATACACTATAGTAAACATATATAAATGAACAAGAGAAATTTAATATGTACGTCCTGGCACTTGACGTGTCTTCTTTGCTACTATCTTTCCTCTATTTCGGGAAAAAAATAAAATTTTGATATTTCATTAAATATTATTGCTTTCTAATATATTGACCGGGCCTCAAAACTGCTCGTTTTGGGCCTCATGCAGTCCGCGGGCTGCAACTTCGACACCCCTGTCAGACCATTGATACTTCAGTAGCTTTTTATTAAAACATTTTTTAAAAAATAGGAAAATAAGAAAATTGAAACATATATGTGTCTTACATTTTATTTCAGGGATTGTGTTGCTTTAAAGTATAAAGATTAAACAAAAAATAAGAAATAGAAAAAAAATAAAATTTGAATCATCGTTCATTATATAATGTTATTTATTATAAATTTTATAATTCTTTTATTGGATGAATTTGGAAATATAGTGTACAGTAAGTTATTTGTTGAGTACAATTCAGATGATACTGGATGTGAATGTGAAATGGATAAAATTAGAAGCTTGTAAATACATCAGTTTTGTGTCCTATAAAACTGGCTCAAAATGCAGGCCACCAACCAATGGTATGCAAAAAAACTTTGAAGAAAAATTGGGGCAGGTACTAAAAATGCTCAATACTTAAATATTTTTTTCCCTTTTTAATAAATATCTGTTCTATGACTTTAATATAAGCATTTTACATTAATGGAATAAAAGTTTCTTTTTCTTTATTTGTAAATGTCTATGGCAGACGTCAGTGATGACTGTGAAATGTAAAGACGTCTTCAGTTAACTTTGAATTTAATTACTCCTCATTAACATTTTTACAAATTATTTACATGTTATGGATCATCATTTATATCATATTTTCTAATTATTAATAGACACTAGGGATTTTCGCTGTTTTTGGCCGTATCAAGGCGTCTTTTTTGAGAGTCTAAAGTCAGTCTAGCTCCGACAACAAGTTGTGCGTTATCAGGAATGCGTAAAAATGTTCAATCCTGACCAGACGTGACCTGGCAATAGCGGCCATCAATACATGTATTTACCTTTTTCTTGCTTAAATCCATGTCAGTAGTCCACCCAATATAAAATTATACATAGAATGTCCTATTAAAAGCAGACGACCACTGGTCTAAAATCATAAAAAATTTAAACTCAATGATCAAAATTCTGAAAATGAGTGTGTGTGTGCTAGTAACTCCAATATGAGTCTTTGACATTAGATACCTCATTAATTCACGCTAAGGAATATCATTTTTTAAATTTACAATTGTAATTTAAAAAAAAAACAACAACTGTTAAGTATTAATCACAGAGAGGGAAAAAATTAGTTTTTAATTTCCTTCTATCAATTTTTCTTCTCCCTAGAAGAACAATGAAGGAAGAATAAAAATGACGATGCCAATTGTTATTCAAATCAACCAAAACTTTTTCTTGATTTACATATAGTTTTAACTAAAAAAAAATTATTAGTCGTATATTCACCTTTGTAATAGTAAATAGATAAATGTATCATGTCCCAAATGATTAGGGCTTACATCTGGGATATCATTCCTTTGTTTCTAGAACTATAAATGTATCAGAAACGCTAATATAAAAAAAGCATAGTAACTTTTCGTTTATTCTTCTGTCAATATATGCCATGAAAATGTAATCTCATTCTAATGCAAAAATTCTTATATTTTTTCGCTAGTTTTTCATTAAAATAATTTCCGAACCAAACAAACGAAGCTATATATATTTTTTTCATTTTTATTTTTTTATTTGATCTTTATAAGTTACTATCTGATATGCCCGTTCGTCCCACGGGTGAACTGAAAAATTAAACAATACAGATCGAAGAATAAAAAAGTTTTTAATGAGTTAATTTTTAGATGCATTGCAAATTAAACAAAAAAGCCTTTTTTTTTGGATATTTCAATAAAAAAAACAAAAAAAAACATTTTTGTTAACTTTTTAGACTGTAGATCTAATAGCTGATACAAAAGGGTATTTTTTTTATTTATAACGCCCCGTAACTGTCTTGTGGATCGATTTTTGAAAATTCCTCTCTAAGCTGATCTCTGCTGAGCGAAAGTAACCCATTGTTAAAAATTGTGTGTAATGAATACTTAAAATAGTGTAAATAATTTATATCTGGATGTGTACTACGCTAATAATACATTCTGTTGTATTTATTTTATGTTAAAATTAAAAGATTCTCAAGTAACGCCTTTTTTTTTATACATTATAATGACGATTCAATGGAAACATATCGAAATTTTTGCGAAGAGGCAAGTTGGCATCATTTTTGACGACAATGTAGGCAACTTGGCGATTGAATGAACGGTGTTGAAGTTGATATGCTGTAGAGCCACCTGGTGGGGAGCTTCAACAAAGAGAATAGCACAAAACCATTCTCCACAAAAAAATACATGTAAATGCCAATTTTCTTAGTGATTGGTTGAATGGTGTTGGAGAGTGAAGCGATTTTATACAAACATCCATTTTTATATACATATATATAGATAAAGTTCGTAGAAAATACTTTTTTTCTGAAAACTTATTTCATTTAAGAATGTGAAAATTCAAGTAAACATATGGAAGATGCGTGTGTGTGCTATATATTTCTTTATAATCAATTGATTTCATACAAAGCATAAGGTAGCCCTTTTAATGTTAAATTTCATTCTGAAAATAGTAGAAATTTTGTTAAAAGGAATTTTAATTTTTATTTAGTTAGTACTTGATTTTTTTCTGGAATGTATTCAGGGATTACAATATGTATAGAATTCCATGATAAATATATTTTAACTTTCTATAAAAATTATCGAAAAACATTTTTCTAGATATTTGTACTTTCTAGTGTTTATCATTTTAAGCACTTCAATATCATTGACTGAAAATTTTTAAAGTTTTGCCAAAAACACACGAATACAAAGTCTACACAAATACAATAAACATAAAATATTTTTTTACAATTTATCAAATTACTTTTTTAGTGCTTACTGTTCACTTTTGAGTATTTAAAAGCAGATAAACCTAACCAATAAATGCTGAAAATATTTTTTAAATCGAATGATTCACTATAGTACTTTTTATTTAATTTTTCTAATTTTTCATTATGTCAAAATGAAAAAATAATTACAAAACTTCTTAACTGTCACTTTAACCACTCACACTAGTAACAAAATATGTCTTCATGAGAGAAATTGTTTTTTTTTAGTAAGAAAAATATTTCTATCTTTTCACCCATTATATTTTTAAATGTTCTTCAGATTTATATTTAAATATAAGGGGTAAAGGGAGTGCTGCTTTGTGTAAGACTCATTGAGCATTCGTGCTTATTATTGAAACCAATTCGAATTTTAGTTATTTCCTTTAATATTCATTTTTTACCTGACTTTGCACATTATACTTCGTGAAAATAAATATCGGCATTAAATACTCTCTTCAGGCTACAAAATAGCATTACGCGATTTTTAAGCAGAAAGATATAGAAATCATTGTAATATTAATTATTACTATTAAACTTTAAAACTAGGTAGTTGATATTTCAACTAAAAAAATATCTTAAATGTTATATTTACTTGAAAATTCTACCAATGAGTTCCCCCACTCTATCTGGTATCTAAACACTGCGTTGTTCTGTCAAATACCATTAAGGTATCCGACTACTTTCTGAACCGTGATTTTTAAAAAAAGGCGCATAAATGGATAATTTTTATGATATTTAGTGTCACTTAGATTAGAATAACTGTATAAAATTGTTTTAAGGACATTTTGACAAAAAAAATATTTGAATTCAATATTTTGGCAAAAAATTACCTTTTTTCAAAATGTTCGCCTTTCATAAAAAATGCTTCTAAAATAATAATATTTTGTGTGTGTGTGATTATATAAAGTAAAGACTTCTTCAGAGAGTCTGAACTTTTTTTTTGAAAAATTCATATTATTTTCAGAGTTACGACCAATTGAAATAATTTTTGGCGTCTTTTTCTTAAAATTTCTCCTCTCTGTTGTCGTAAAACATGGGTAAACCCACTTCTAAGTTATATATTTCCAAAATTCTAGCTGAGCCTCTGTACAAAGATCTGAGTTATATATATAGGTAAAATATATTATTATAATAGACGTATGTTTCATAAATGGAGAATATTTTGAAAATGGGTCATTCTATGTTCATTTTTTGTCAAAATATTGTACTTAAATAATTTTTTATTGTAATAATATTCTTAAAACAATTTTATATACATTTTCTAATATAAGTGACACCAAATATCATAAATATTATCCATTTATATGCTTTTGCAATATCATCGTTCCGAACGTAGTCGGATATCTTAACGTCAATCACTAGTTTACTTGCCACTCCTTGCTGGTTAGCAAATAAACAGTATACTATCTTGTTGCCCATCATTACAATATTTAGCGTAAATCATTGACAGAGAAAAGGGAAAATACATACACTGAAAAGCCAAAGCATTATGAATACTTAATTAATAACACGTTAGACAACTTTTTGCTTGCAAAAAAAGCCACAACTCGCCTTGGCATGGATATCACAACTTCTTGGTGCATAACGGAAGATAAATTGTACCAATTGTCTAAGAAAATTATTTCACGCGAAGTCTATATATTCCTACGTGAAGATGTTAGATCTCTAAGTTGTGCCTTTCTATGAAAACCTAAATATACCCTATCAGATTAATATCTGCCAAAATAGGTGTCCTGTACATTAATTGGAATTCCTTGAACCATGGAGCTTCGACTGAGTTCCTCAAACTATTATAACACAATTCTAATTTTTTCACATGGGACACTGACCTGAAGGATGATTCCATTTCCATTTGTGAAAACAGATGTCATATAAGGGTACAACTGATCCGCAATTATGTTGATGCTCTCTTCTACCAAAACTAAGGGTCCCAGAGCCATCCATGAGAACGTTCATCAAGGCATAATAACGTGTACATGGAACGATGATGAACTGTCTGACTGTAGAAGACGGAGAACCCTAACACAACCATCGACGGGATGAATGAGAAATTATGTTTTATCCAACCAGGAAACTCTCTTACACTTATTAATGGTCAAGTCTCGACGAATCTGAGCTCATTCTAGGCGTGGTTAGCAATGACGCTTGGTCAACAGAAGCCCACGAGTGGGACGTCCGTTGAGCAGTTCCATATCAACGGTGTCTGCTGAACTGTGTATTCCGAAACATTTGCACTTAGACCTGCATTTTATTGGGTTGTCAGTTGAACCACTGCCTGAAGCCAATTTTGCTTTAACTGGAGTGGCATTTGCCAACGTTTTTTTTTTTTTCTTTCATGACGAGTGGACGTCCAACAGCTAGGTATCTACTTCTGGTCTCACTGTCATTTATTTACTTTGCATAAATACTGAACACATAAGAACACGAACAACCTAATAGTCATGCAGTTTTGGAGATACTTATTCCGAGTTTTTAAGCCATTACAATCTGCCCCTTTTTTAAATTCACTTAGAACAGCAGCCTTTCCTCTCACTCATCTCAAGTACAAGAATGATAACTCTGACCTTAAACACCATTCTGTTTGAATCACGTGACTTCCACGTGATCCAGACGAGTTCATTCAAAAATGTGTGGTGCTCATAATTTTTTGGTTCGACAGTGTATATCAGAAGGTTCAATAGTTTCCTCCTAAAGACAATTATCGTCTACAGATTAATATATCTTCTATACTTTGGTATGATTGATGAGTGATGCCTGTTTTTTCTTAGACATCTCCATCGTCATTGTTGCATAGTTGGTGCTACTCTGGAATTAGCTATACACAAACTCAGTGGCGCAACAGCCCATGAGAACAAGGTCCTACTGTGCTCACTCCAATATACGTGACCATTGGGTGTTGAGGTGCATAAACAAATATCCCGATCAGGTGGTCAGTCGGAAGCGACGCCCTTAGTGTAGAAGTCCCCAAGGAAGCTTGGTAATAATTTATCGACCCACTGCAGTAGGGATAAAAGGCTGAGTCAATCTTGCCCAGTCCGGGAGTAGAACCCAGACAGGAATTAGATATAGATGTATTTAATTACTGTGCCATGTCTGATGAAGTTAACTTTTGCAGGACGAGTACTCAATATTTTGAACAAAAGGAACAGTTTCTGAAAAAACGAATTAAGTTCAGAAAACTGTATAGGTATTCCTTCCCATCTATTTTGCTTTCTGAACTGTGTGTTGGTCTGCTAAACTTTATAAAGAGCAATCTGTTGACCAAATCTTTTTTTCAGAATTAATAACTCTCACCTCCGAAGACAAGAAAGGACACATATGCCATTTTTCTTTTCTGCTTAAACCAGCAAACTTACTCCTCAGCGGATGAACAACACATTATCTGATTGCTACTGTAGACGATTCATAACTGTGATCATCATTAAAAAAAGAGAGATACTAATCTCATCCTGAAGAGGAGTTTCTTCCTAAGACTAACCACGTCTTAAAAGTTAACACTTGCTTCCTCATCAAACTTGAAACCTTTTTTTTTAAGGTATCCGACTACGTTTTGATGATTTTAAAAAAGGCGCATTAATGGAGAATTTTCATGATATTTAGTGTCAATTAGATTAGAATATATGTATAAAATTGTTTTAAGGACATTTTGACAAAAAAACATTATTTAAATACAATATTTCGTTAAAAAATTAACTCAGAATATCCTTTTTTCAAAATGTTCTCCTTTTATTAAAAATGCTTCCATTATATAATAATATTTCCCTGTATATAGCTCAAACCTCTGTACAGAGGCTCAACTATGTTTTTTTGAAAAATTCACATTATCTTAAGAGTTACAACCCATTGAAATAATTATCGGTGTCTTTTTCTTAAAATTTCTCTCCTCTGTTGTCGTAAAACATTGATAAACCCACTTCTAATTTATATATCAAAAATTCTAGTTGAGCCTCTGTACAGAGGTCTGAGCTATAGACAGGTAAAATATAATTATAATAGAAGCATTTTTCACGAAAAAATAACATAATTTGAAAATCGGTCATTCTATGTACATTTTTTCTCAAAATATTGTACTTAAAAAATGTTATTTGTCAAAATGTCAAAACAATTTTATACATGTATTATAATCTAAGTGACACTAAATATCATAAATATTATCCATTTATACGCTTTTGCAAAATCACGGTTCCGAACGTAGTCGGATACCCTAATATAAAAAGCCGTTGAAATATTCCAAATATGTAATTCCATTTTTTTCCTATTCAACTTTTTATTTAACTATAATAGAATTTACTTCAACTATCAGACAGGTTAATACAATCAATCATTCATTGAATAAATAAGTTAATATATTTTTTTTTTACTTAATGCATTGAAATATTTACACCGAACAATTTAGTAACCAACCTTTTAATTTCTTTCTTATTTAATTGATAAATGAATTTTAGTAGTGTGGAAAAATTAAGTTCAGTATAATAATGTAGTGAAAGTAAGCTTGAATTCTCTTATTCATAAATAGTTTTCTTCTTCTTTGAAAATATCTTTTTCATACCTTATTGATCACGATTCAATTATTAACTTGAGTTTAGCAGAAATTGATTATGCATGGTTAATTTAGGTTCCTTCAAAGAAAAAATATTTTTTTAATTTTATAAGTAGTGCCGTTTGCAATATTAATTCAATCCAAAGAGAATCAACAGCAGGCATTTCTTTTTCCTACTGGCAATCAATGAATTAAAAATAGTTTTTTTTAATTATCACATTCTTAAAATTTCATTGAAGCCTGTTGTAATGGAGAAAAAATTAAAAAGCTATTTATTGGAGATTTATTAATTGTTTCAATAAGTTTTTATGTCATGAAATAAAGCAGAAATAAATAATTGTAGATTTTAAAGACAAATGTATTGAATACTTAAACATAAACACTTGTGAATCTTGCTGTCTTGTGTTTGCTTAAAAAAAAACAAAATAAATCGTATTTCTTAAAAAAACAGTTTTACAAATTGTAATTTTATCTAAAATCTTTTTTTTTTGTTTTTACATTTAATGTGATAAACACAAATTACATATTAAAAAATTGGGTGCAAAATAATTTATTTTCTGCTTTTTCTTAAGAATTATTACATTAAAATTTTTAATCTGTCAATTTTCGCTAAATACTTTTAATTCTTTTAAGAAATAACGTATAGCTAACTATTTTACAAGACAAAAGAAAACATCTAAATTACTTTTAATTTGAATTTTTTTTATTAATTCAAGATTTTCGTACACGCTTGTTCAGGAGGAGGCTAACTTTAATTAGCTTAAATAAAATTTTCTTCCATTTCTGCAACATATAAGACTTTACATGGATAAATATGTTATAATTAAATTCATACATTAGTCTAAAGAAATAATTAGTTTATTATTTTTCTGATTATTTCGACAAGAAGGGACAGATGTTTATCATGGGATTTAAAAACCTTTTTAAATGTAATTACTTGCAGATTTCTTGATATTATAAAGTTTACTTATGTATATATCATGTTCATAGAGCACAAGAATCGATTCATCTTTTATACTTATCGATTATAAAAATGAAAGTTCTCTTCTTTCACAGAATATAAAATAAATAAAGTATTTTAATTGAATACTAAAAGGTATTGAATTCATTTTAATATACAATTAATTGTGTGTGTAATTAGATTGCTTACTAAATTTTTAAAACATTGAAATTGTAATGAACTTTATAGAAAATCATTAGTAATATCCATATTAAGAAATTCTACCTAAACAATCAAAATTAGAATGCAAAAATCATTTGAAAATGAAAATCGGGAAACAGTTATCATCAATGTATTAATATTAAAAAAGTATCACACTGATTTATGCTGTATATTAATAATGAAGCATATATTGTTTGATATAAAAAAAAATGTTTGGGTGAATGTGTTTTTGTGATAAGCGTTTTCAACTTCTGGAGAAATCTGTTTTTTTATTGCTTGATCTGAAAACCTCTACCTGTGAAGGAATTGTGATACGTAGATAAAGACTGTAATTTAAAGAGATCTAAAGTAAGAAAATAAGACGTTAACGAAATTGTAAATGTTTATGGATGAAATTGCGACTGTGCAAAGTATAATATTAAGATGAAGATTATGCGTTATTTTTATTAGAATTTACGAGTTAGGTTTCAAGATTTATTTCGCTACCATTGGATATTTGTCTCTGAGGCATTGCGAATAGATTAAGTAACAGTTATCGAGTTTTACGCACATTATCTGTTTTTTTCTTTTCCACTCAACATTAATACCAACTGTGATTCCTTTCAAACAGCACTGAAAATTTATTGCAATATTCACATTTTTATGAACGTCAAATGCAAGTAATTTAAAATAACTATTCATAAGGGTAGATGCTTATATTTTTGATAAATGTTTCTCAAAACATATGATTATTAAGGTATTTTCCTTCGACTATTTTAATTTCAAGTACACCGTTTGATCATGCATAAAATTGAAAGTTTCCCAAAAGTAATAAGTATCTAAACCATGAATACATAATGTTTTCTATTTGAAACCACTCATATCCAATTTATAGGATTGATTGGATTGATTTCGGTGGCCAAATCATTAATTATCTCCATTAAAAACTCTAAAATTAGCTATTTTATCAGAGACTAATCTATTTTTTTCACAATTTGAAAATCATGTGCCTAAAATTAGGAAAATGTTTTTGGTCAAAACTTCAACATAATACATAAGTTGACATATAATGGACAATAATCAAAGTTCTCTTTAAAAGTCTTAACCTTTTAAAACTTTTTTTTTACATTTGATAAAAAAAAAACCCAACCTTCTTTTGACTAACGCGGTTAAGAAAAAACTAGGCTGTTTGAGGAGCAGTTTTTAACAAGATGATAGTTGTTTTTATGTTCTTGAAGTACATCTATTAATATAAAATAATTTGCTGTTCTGTTAATTTTTTCCAACAGAATAACTTTTGGGGTCAACTTTCCTTTTATGGAAAAAGGTCCTGTAAATAGCTCCAGAATTTACTGATATTTTACTTATTCATTTAAAAAAAAAATCTTGTAGTAATTAACAAGTTTTTTTGTTAAGGTACTTGTGCAACAAAGGTTCATTTTAAAAATGTGGAAATATGAGGACTTTTTTTGTGATTTTTAGACTTAATTAGTATATTTTAAGGAAATATTCCTAAAATTGAAAACAGAAAAAAAGATATCATTAACAAAATTTACTGGTGAAAATGTACAAAATTGACATACACGGGTGCCGCTCTGTATAAAAATTTTATGAACTAATTCTCAATTTTTCAATTTTGATCTGTTACTTTGTTACTCATGTTTGATATGACTTTCAGGATAAAAGATATTTTATTTTTTACAAAAACTGGAGAACTTTATCTTAGTGATTATATGAAATTACTTAAAAAAAGCAGTGATTATACTCATATACAGAACAGCAAATTTTGTAATAAAACAGTGACTGATAAATCTGAAGGTCAACACACTACTATTGGTTTACAGAACATGCACAAAAAGTTTCAGCAAATTATTTTCAAAACTTTTTGAGCAATATCTGTCCTCGTTTGAGCTTTTCGAAAAAAAAAAAACACATTTTGAACAAAACGCATTTTAAAGTTTGATATCTTGTGTAAAGTTATGGCACCTACTTTTACTAAAACACTTGTAGTTTTTGTTTTAGTGAATAGAAAATATTAAACTTGGTATTTTTACTAAGCTAATAAGATGACCTATAAAATAAAATTTAAAAAAAATTGTCAATTTCTGAAAAAAAATCATGATTTTAGGGTAGTTGGATAGCTTAACCTTAGAACAATGTATTGCGATTCCAAGTAATTACTGTATTTAATATTAGATTAAAATTTTCACTAACGTCTCACAGTGCAAAACCAGTATTTGACAAATCAAAAAAGGAAGGATAGAAAAATGAAATTTTATGTAACAAAAAACGGCTACTGCAAGCATTTTCTTCAGTAACAGAATAACAAAATTTCAAACAATTTTTTTAAGAAAAGTATTTCTTAGCAAAATTATGCAAGATGATATCGAATGTAAATTCAAAATCAGTTAGTCGTACTCGGGATATACACAAGAAATAACGTCGAAAATAAATTTAGGATGAACATTATATATTACATAGAGATTAAATATATAACTAACATTTTAACAAAAAGAAATATGAACAAATCCAAAATTCAGTATGTAGCATACTAATATTAATTTTTAAGGGCATGAAAACACATTAGCAAAATATATGGAAAAATTGAAATGTTGCAGAAACAAATTTACTTATTTTCTTTGCAATTCATAAATAATATACGAGTATGAAAGATGATAATATAAATTTATAGTGCTATATTTAATTTATAGTGTATTATGCTAAGATTTAAAGTCTGCAATATATACATAAAAGAATAAAAATAAGGTCAATATATTTAATTGTATGTTACACTACGCTAAAAATCTTGATCAATTCCAAAGTTTCTGATTTAAATATTTTCATTTAAGCAGTATACGATTAAATATTTAACACCATAAATTTATTTCCTTTTAAGAACTGGTGATACATTAAAAAAAATGGTTTGTTGTCATTTAAAAATAAAAGGTTTCGATTTTACGAGAAGTATCTTGTGCAGTTAAAGGCAACACTAAGTATCTTTCCATATTTATTCTTTCATACGCCATTGCTTATTTCGCTTTTTGAGAAATGTTATACATGGCCCTTCTTAAGAGTTATGAAAGAAATTCGTAGCATTGTATATATTTTTAAAAGCAGCGTTTTCTCAAATTTTCAGCTATATAAGGGGTGCTCTACCTTTTATTTGTGCCGGGTCATTTACATATGACAAATATTTCAGGTGGGCTGCAACTTGAGTATTAATGGGGGGGGAGGGGGTTACTATAAGATCAAGGATATTTAAAGTCCAGAAAATTGATTTAAGTATTAAAACTCATAATTTTGGATTTTAATTTAAAACTACAGTAAACTCTAACAAACTCAACTCACAAAAATAGTTTTTATTTATTTTTACCCAGTTACGGGATAATTTCGGTTTCCTTTCATCAATTATCCCGATTCGTTTGTTTGTATTCTGCTGTTATATAAACAAAGCTGTCATGTTGTGACGTCTCTCGCGTCCTTCTTCTAACATAACTCCTAAGTTCTTTGACGGCCACGATTAATGGCAAAACTTTTCCAACCCAATACCAAGAAGAGAAACGGATCGAATATGCAAATGAGATATACTTTAAAATGATAGAAGCTTTGATGAGAGATAGCGGCAAGCCTAGAGATAACTTAGTGTGGAATCATTCGGAACGGGGGTTAGTCGTCTTATAACTCTGGAAGAAGGATACGTTCATCTCAATTAAAATATAATAAAGATTAAGAAAGTCTGAATCTTCTCATCTAAAATTACGTAATAGGTATTACCTCAATCGATGAAGGAAGGTGACTCTACAAAAGGTAATATTTTGTATAGGAAGTTAGATTAGAAAGTTAATTAAATATAATTAAGATAAGTGATCTAGTTGCGCGATCTGACTTGAATATAAGGTTTAATTGGGTGTTAACTCTCACTTTAAGAAAATTGTTAATTAGAATTAAGTAATTTAAGTTATTCTTAATAAAAGTTGTGTTAAGAATTACATAATGTCTCATCATTTAGATAATCCCACACCTCTAGCTTACGCGGATCCTACTAGACATAGTCATCACAGGATGGCTATGTCGCAATGTACTTTGATAATTTTATTCACTTATTCTTATTTTAGGTAATTTATCAAGTGCAGGATGATAGTAAGAAGTTTTTACAGAATACCGAACTGAAATCAGTATTATTTGTTTATAAATTTGGCTCATACTTTCTTATGTATTTTGCTTCAAATTTATTCAAATACTTTTTGATTTTACTAAAAAAATATATTAAAAAGTAACTGAATTCATCAAAGAGTACATCGGAAGCATTTAAGAAACATTCTAACAATTTTTATATCAACTCATATTTTATCCTCAACAATTATAAATTGGTTTATCCATATAAAAAATGTTACAAATTCTATAGTATGATTTTGTTACTTCTGCTATTTGTGCCATTACCACCGACTAAATATTTTGTTGCTTTTGCAAAGATATTTTTTTAAGAAAGCCAATTTATCTCGTCTTGAAAGAGATCCTCAAAAAAAAAGCCATTGAAAGATTTGTGCTTAGTGACAAAGTGACGAACAAAATGATATATTTTTTAATATAACATTTTCACGACAAATCATACAAATTGTTGATCCATGTTGATGTTTTTCAACGAATTAGTCAAGATTCCAATCGTCTTGAAACAACATATATTCTCTATATATTTTTCGCTTAGAAGACATGAGGATTAATTGAAAAAATTAGCTTTACAAATAAAAAGGTTTCTACTCCAGTGCTAATTTTTTATCACTAACCATTACAATTACAAAAAGGAAACGAAAAAAATATTATCGCGTAATTCGTACCAGTACAACATCGATAGCAAAATTAATGTATTCGAATGCTTGATTGATAGAATTTTTTGCGAAATTTTTAATGAATTTCTCTCAAATATTTGAATTTGTTGGAGGAACAGGCCATGATCGTTGCACTAAGAAGTTCTGAAAGGTCCAGTGGGCCACATGTTGAGTATAGCTGGTGGATAATTAAAAGGTCATATTATTGGATGTCACGAAATTTCATGACAAATTTGGCTCTTAAAGTATATTACTCAACGTGTATAGCGTTTGTTTAATATAAATATTCGTAAAATATATAAATTTAAAACTTTGTCTTTCAAATATGTGTGTTTAAACCATAGCCTCGCTAAAAGAATTAAAACCAGTCTCTTCTAAGAAACACTATCATTCTGGGAAGTAATATTAAATACATAAATCACTTACAAGTAAAATCGAAAAAAAAATAAATCTGTAAAAGAAAGAAATATTTATTGAATATACTTCAAATTTTTTTGTCTATTGCTTTGCGAAGAAAAGTATAAGAAAAATAAAAATATCCCTATTACGTATTACTGAACTATGCTCTATAGATACAAAATAATTTCAAAGCCTTAGAATTTTTAGAGAATAAAATATTTCTTTGAAATCTTTTTTGTGTTACTTTTCAATTTGTTTATATTTTAATCAAATTTTTCATTTAAGTTATTTTTTATTAAACATAACGTAAATTTTGAAAGTAGTATTACAAAGAGAAATATATTTATATTATGCAATTTACCTAAATGCATAAGACGTGAAAGATTGATTATTTCATATCATCAGATAGAAATCTACTTTTTTTTCTCATAAGTATTGCATCTTTTATCATTCTTTCTTTGAGATTAATATAAAATAATACCTTTATTACATTGCGGAAAGAATAGACGCGCAACAAATGTATATAACATATATGTCTGATCTATTGCTCGTTGTTACTTGTATATTATTCTGTTATGCATCCAAATATTTACACAAGAAATATATAAAATAAGGAAGTATTCTAGAAGTGGATTATGTTAGTTATAATTTTACATTCATGTAACAAAAAATGTTTTTCAGAGAAATTTGTCATTTCGAGGAAAACGATTTTCCAAAAGATGAAAATGATTAATATTTTTTAAAGTTGTTTTTACATTGTTATATATATCATTATTTGAAACCATTTTAAAGGCAATATATTTGTGAAAAAATATATAAATTGGGTTATTTACAGAAAATTAAAATTATCTACATAAATAATATTTTAAAAATTCTTAAAGTAGCTTTTTAAAATAGAATGGGTTCAAACTGCAATACCAAAAAAATGATATATTTTATCAATTTTTGTGGTGCTATTTTCTCTATACCTTACGTTTACGGAGGATTTTTCTTCCTCTGTTCTCTAACTCCGACATTTCCCCCTTTTTTTCATATTCAATGCCATGCATTTCTCTTTTGATGATATATCGATTTGCGTGGGAAACCATACGGCGGCCGAGAGGAAAATATGAATTAATCATCGCCAAAAATGATTCTACCCTCTTTGATGCAAGGATGAGCGGGACGGTTTTGTTCCCACTCCTAATACTCATTTCGAAATCTTTCGCTCGAATAGCAACCACATAACAATTCCGATTATAAGGAAACCCTGCTTTGCACAAGGGTAGACATAAATGCGAGTGAAAAGGGGACTATGTACACATTGAGAATATATTGTAGAATAGGATAAGAACATATTCTTCGACAATTAATTATAAATTTCGAAATATATACACAATAATGTATTGCAAATCACTAGAATAGTGGTTGTAAACCTGACCGTGGTTTAGATACTGACTCTCAAACGCTTTTTAAATGACTCAAGTAAGGTAAATCAAAGATTACCACAAATCCAGCTGTCTAGAACAGCTTCTTCCCCACCACCACCCCTTTTTTCTAATAAGAAGCAATTCCCTCCTTTATTCAAACTAAATACCCTACCATACCTACAAAAATATCTTCTGCCGTTTACTTCTCAGCAAACACCCAGAAGTACAAGTATCCAATCTTTTTTTTTAATGTATAATATGTACCATACGTACATTAGGTGAGCTTTGGCTAACTGATTTTTTTATGAAACCTGTGAATGGTTCGTAACAATAGGTCTTGAATCCATTGCGTACTAGAAAGGGAATGTACTACAAAATACCCGAATTAGTGATTTAGTAGTCTTAGCTTATATGTCCATAACGCAGTTTTATTATTATATTTTTACTATTATTTTTTTTTTTTTTTTTTTTGAGTATATATGCATATGAAAAAATAAATAATTTTTTTTCAGATATTATTGTATTTTTAATATCAATATTTTTCCTTGTTACAATCTTCTATGTTGGATGTTAAATATATATATATATATATATATATATATAAATGGTACCACACCATAAAAATAGGATATATTATGTTGAATCCTTATAGAATTCATTACCCAAAAGATTTTGAATTCTCTTCTAAGGGGATACTGCTCTTTTAATTTGACAAAAATCGTTTCCCTTCTTGGTTTAATTATTATCTTTTTATGTATATTACCTATTTATTGTATGCAAGAACAAAACATAAATATACAATATAAAGAATGAGATATGAAGAACACAAGTACAAGAAATGCTTTGATTATTATTGCATTTAAGGAGATGTTGGACCTACAGAATGTCAAATATTGGTCAAAATTGCAATTTTGATTTTTTTTATACTAATAATTTTCCTTATACTCCATTGAATAATTCTGTCAAAGAATTTTGTAAATTTGATAAATAATTACTGAGTTATTTTTTTTTTTTATTTTACATAGATAAATGTTTAAAATGTACTTTTCTTAGTTCGCAAATTTTTCCTTTTCATTGTTACATATGTTGCTAAATGCGTTTCGTATTAGGTAGATCTCTTTGATGTTTTACAGCGTAATAAAAATTATATACACTCTATAACAAAAAAAAAAAAAAAAAAAAAAAAAAAAAA
>BMAV01024583.1:77633-112439 GCA_019973955.1 Trichonephila inaurata madagascariensis
AAATAAACTCATAATTTTCAATGTATGTGAAGATTTTTAAAAATGGGATTTACTTTTTGTGCTTGTTTCGAAAATTTTGCTGTTTATTGCGTATTTTATGTAATTAAACTAATTTGCATGTGTGTGTAATGAATTAAAAAAAGTTCAATTAATTAACTACATTTAATCAAGTAATACCAAAACACAGCTCTATTGTCTTTTTATTAGTTCGATTTTTCTCTGAGATTGTTTATATTCTTTAAGCAAACACTTTAATCACTTTGTAAGTTTAAGATTACATTTTTTGGCACGTTTCTCAAATCATATATTGTAATTTCAATAATTTTAATGTAATTATTTATTAGTGAGAAGGAATGTAATTTAATAAACTTGAACAAATATTAAAACTATTTGAAGTTATGCGAAAGCTTGAATTTTTTAACTGGTAATACGTCAAATCAATTTTTGAAATCTCATTTGAAATGAAATGTATATCTTAAGACTCTTCGAATATAAAAAAAGGATAAAACTGCAGTCAAAACGAAAAAAAAAGTACTTGAATTGGAAAATCTGAATAGAAATGAATTTGTTAAAATGGGAATACCGTCTAGACTCAACAAACAAGATAGTCTAACAATTACAGAACAGCTGTTACACATTTTTCAAAACATTCGTCTGTTTCACATCTCATTACTCGCACACTATTTGGAGAAAACTCTTTTCCAAGGAATAGTTTACAACATAAGGCATTATACCATTGAATGTATGAGACCTAATTCAATAACACATTAGTAAGAATCTTGTATAATAAAAGATCTAAGCACTGTCTGAACATTTCAGGACGTTATATCGCCGAAATGCTGAACAATGCAGCTTTTCCGTTATTGGCTCCACACCACCACTCATAATTTATTAATCATTCGGCAACAGTTCTTAAATATGTGATCATTATGTTATTCCAGTCCATACCAATCACTTTTGTGAAAAATTTAATATTCTTTTATTGGAGCTGTAACAATGGCAAGGAACGAATTGCTATTAGTCAGTGATATATTGGGAGACTAGCCATTATCCGTCCACTTAACTGGATATTTCATTTCTTTATATTACCATATGTTGTTTTCAAATTATTTTTTTCGAAATCATAGCAGTAAGTTTTCAATTGTACTAAAAACATTGTTATAGACTTTTTCCTCTTGAATAAAAAAAGGATATAATATGGATTTCTAAAATGGGAGTATAATTATGTTTTACACCATTATACCTCTGTCCAGAGTTGATTGCCACGGAAAGAAATTTTAGCAAATATCTGAACTGAATTCAGTGGCGCAACAGCCCATGAGGGCCAAGGCGTAATTTACCTATCTCAATTTACGTGACCTTAAGCACTGAGGTGCATGTGTAGATGTTTCAGTCAAGTGGTCAATCTGACGAGAAACTTCCCAGCGTTCAGTTCCCATGTAAGCTTGGTACTCATTTATTCACCCACTGAAGTGATGAAAGGCTGAGTTGTCCTTGCCCAACACGGGATTTGAAACCCGGACCTGTGTCATGGAAGCGCGATACACCGCCACTCATTCTGTGAAAATACCCCACTCGGGTGCCTTTCTCCTGGATTATCTGCGTCAGCTAGAGGTGTAAGAATAAATGAAGAACTAGAAAAATTTCCATGATCTTAATATGACTTTATTAAGACCTTAAACTTAAACCTCTAACAGATTAGATAATAATTATATATATCAGAGAATCTACGATGAACAAACACACAATACAAGTAATACCTAAACAGCGTATCTCAAACCACTATCAATATCTAACCGTCCTAATCTCTATTCCAATAATATCGCAAGTCCTAATATTGAATAGTCAATCCTACCTTAATCCAATCGTTGATCCGATACTAAGGAAGATGTGTCTTTACTCGAGTGCAATGGTATGCACCTTGACCTAATGGCTCTATTTTCAGTATAACCTCAGTTGGCTGTCACTTCACGATTGTATCTATCTCTAACATAACATTCGCCCAATTGCCATCCCACTTTCTGAAACTTCTGATATTTAAAAGCTACCTAATTTGCATCTTTCCTTCACGTTTCACTCCTTGGGTTTTGGTTGGAAAAGAGTTGCCATTAATCTTGGCACCAAAAGAACCCAAAGGACATGTTAATGAGAAGACGCGCGAGCCCGTCACAAGTCACTGAGCTTCTAGCGAATATCTTTTCAACAAAATAAACATGCCCATCAAATTTAATGTTAGTATACGTGAAATGGAATTATATATTATCCACAATGCAACCGTAACCCCTTCTTGGTAATCAATTTCTTCAAAACCCATTTTTAGTAGAGTTTTCCTCAACCAAGGAAGCATAATTACTAAATTTCAAGTTTGTATGTCTGATAATTCAAACATGAAAATTTTTGTCTGTAACAATTATGTAACCTCCTCGTAAACCACGTTGACAGTTGATTTCCACAAAGCCCGTTCTCAGCGAAACTCGACTCAACAAAAGGTTCTTGCTTGCCAAATTTCATGCCAATAGATTTATTGGTTCGCAAGAAGTGATTTTATCTATAACATTTCCGTAATTTTCCTTGAATGTCGATTTTAACCAAATCCGTTTTTAGCGTATGTCCGCTCAACAACAAAAACATGTTTTCTATATTTCATGTCTTTGAGTCTAATAGTTCAAAAATGGAAACTGTGTTCAATTTACAACGGATTTACTCTTGAGAATTAATTTCCACAAAATCCGTTTTTTCAGATCTTTTCTCATAAAAGTAAACACACTTGCTGAATTTCAAGTATGTAGGTCTAATAGAGTTCAAAAATGGGAATGTTTTAATCTAACATTCTCGTAAATCCTCGCAACTGCCTTCGGGAGACTAAATCCTCAAAAAACTAATTTTTAGCGAATCTCTAATCATCAAGAAACATTCTTATCAGATTTTAAGTCTGTTCCTTTAATATTTTTTGTGAGTTCTCGTGATGAGTTGTTTTTTTCTCAATATATGTATGTAGATGTAATTTTATTGAAATAAGAGGTTTAATCCATATTTGATTATTCAAGCTTATAAAATTGAGCTATTTATGAGTATTTTATATTGTTGTTGATAAATTTTTTTGCAAATCAAATTTTAATTTCCAGTATATTTCATATATTTTCTACTAAAGGACTATGGAAAATCACTTAATTTAGTCATTATTGAATCTACCATACAACTTGTGTGAATTATTTATCAGATAATATATTAGCCAATTATTTTCCCAAGCATTTATGTCCCTTGTTACACAACTCCTCAGAATATTTTCTTACAGTAGAAAAATAACCATTCCGCGTGTTTGGACCTCTCCAGGGATGCAAGTCCATTAGGGTAAGAATGGTTGACCCAAACGCAGAGTGGTTGGTCAAATATCAAGAACCACTAAACTGTTCTCTTAAATAACAGAGTTAATAGATTCTGGATGGAATAAACCCAAATATATCATTTTCTTTTATTCCAAAATGACGGAAATATTCTTATTTTTGTTAAATAAAAATGTATTTATTCTCGAAAGTATTACCTAATCATATACTATTTGTTTTTGTACGTGTACGTTCCAGCATTTTACATTAGTGTAAATATAAGTATTCCCTTTGGACACTGGAATATAGATTACGATATGCTTTGTGTGTGTATAGCAGGAAAATATAGATGCAATCTGGTTATAGTGCAAAGTGAAAAATATTATTCCTGGTTTACTTTTGAATAAAAATCAAAAATAAAAATATTTTTCCACAATTACACTTTTTGTTCTAGTGATCACAGTAGTGATTTCTTTCAATATTCAATATTACAATATTCAAAGTACATTTAATATTAAAAGCCTTTCTAGAAATTTCTGAAAAATATTAAATCTTGTTTTTTTTTCTGTCTGTAAATGTGTATTTCAACTCTTCAGCAAAAAATGTGTTCAAAATCTTCTAAATCATACTAGCTAGATAACGCTATTTATATCTTTGATTTCATCTGAAGTATTGGGGAAAATTGTAAAGTAACCAATTTATGCAAACTCACTGTCATATTTCTATTTCTAACTTCTAGACTCTTGTATTTTTTCAAATCCTAATAATATTTCACTCTCAAATAAAAACAATAGTCCAACAGAATACATAAAAAAGAAAATCATTCGTTGTTTCCATGTAGAGCAAGGGATAGCGTGTTCGATTTCTAATCCAAAGATCGTGGATTCGAATCCCACCTAGGAAGGACTAATTTCGGAGAATGTGATTTCTTTTTTGAATTTCTACTATTAGTTCACAATCTCCCTACATATATCTTGTTCAAATTTTCAATCGTTAATAAAATACATTTTAAAGCTCTCAATTGCACTGAAATTTTATATGTACGATTATTTTAGATGACAATACGATAATTTAATTATAACTAATAAAATAATTGATTAAAACTGATTATTCAAACAATTTCAATTACAGCCCCGTTGGCATCATTTTTGGTGACATTTGGCTAATATTTTGGATAATTGCGTCAAAACTTGAAAGGTGTTCTCACATTTTAAAACGCTAATTTGAGCTGCAATCTTATATACATTATTGTTTTGGGAGTCAATGCGATATAGTTGAATTAAAATCAGTTAAAATTAATTACCTCTTAATATTATTCTATCATGTATATACATATTTATATTAATCGTAATTATTTAATAAAAATTAACTTAAGTAAAATATTTCTTTATTGACCTATGTAGGAATTGACTTTAAAAATTTCACTATATTACTGTTTTATTAGAACAAAAATTTAGTTAGAGAATAAATAGTAACAAACCAAAACAAAAATAGTCCAACACCATGTATATAGAGAAAAATTGAAAATTACAAGGAAAATCACTTTTTATTTTGTTACTTAATATTGTGATTCTGTCATATGTATATAAATATTTATAGCTATTTAATTAAAATTAAATAACTAATAATTAAAAAATTCTTTGTTGGCCTAATTAGAAATTTACTTATTATTTTTTTATATTACTGGTTTTTAGATATACTTGCGGTTATAAATTTCTTTTTCTCTTCTACTGAAATAAAACACCACTATTCTGATCTTTAACTGTTTAACAAATGCCTTATTACTTTTTGTGGTATTGTATGTTACAATGTAACCTGCATAAGCAGCTGTTTTCTAAATGTTTCCTTTAAAAAAAAATTCTCTTCTGTTGATGATTTTAAATGGCGTCTGTTTTTTGTGTAATCTTATATTCCTTTGTACTCTTTATTATTGAAAATTTTAGTTTTATTTGTTTGGGAAGGCTCTAAAAATTTATTTTCTTTTGCAATTGCTGCAGCCTTTGAAGAAAAAGTGATTTATTCATTTTTGAAATAGAGTTTCAAGCTTCATTACTCCTTATTAAAAATGCTTTTGGAACCTCTTTACGGTTTCAATGCATATTTTTGAAGTGAAATAATTCATCAAATTCCAAAATAAAATCCACTAATTAGTAATTTCACCCCAGTTACAAACATTGAAGTAAGAATACATAAATTTTTCAGCCATCTATCCGATAATCAGTAACATCCTGATTTTCATGCATTTTTAAGCAGTAATTTGATGAGGCTATGTTGATAAATATCAAAACCTCTGTTTTCTTAATAAAAATCCATGAATAGAAAATTTCAATTCTTCTTTCAAAGTATTTTTTTATCAAATTAATTTTAAAAGGATAAAAAGAGTTTATTTTGCTAATTGTTCATACGCTTAACAGAATGGACTCTTTATTTTGCATACGCTAAAGATTTCAAATTAGTATTAAAAAAAAATTCAAATTTCTATGAAAACCTTTACATGTACAAGTAGAGCTTGGCCTTAAATGGATGTTTTATAATGTATCACAAAATATTGTATTGTTGAGTTTAAATTCTATGAAGACTTGAAAAGAATCGCAAGATGGAACATTGTATGACACCCCTGAAGAAATATGATTTTAGAACCAATAAAACTAATTACCTTTTATATCTTGCATATAAATAATAAAATTAATATATATTTTTGACTTATTCTACAAAAAATAGTTTAAACCATTAAATTAAAAAGGCAGATTAAGTAATTAATATCAAGTTACATCTTTTAGATTAAAAGATGACAAATATCCGCAATATACAAGTAAAATAAGAATAAACAGCACTAAGACATTTTCAAAATTAGTAAAACAACTTCTCATGTTATTAAAATTAACCGGAAAAATTTAAAAAAGTTATTTTTTTAAATTTTGAAATGCTACATGGCTTAAACTCATCAATTGGACTAGTTACATCATGTTTATATCATAAATTGAGTCATAACTTGCCACTGAAATGAGATTATTTAGATGTGGAGGTCAAATGTTGTTTCTGTGAAATCCCGTAATATTTTTTTCGATATTAATTTTAAAAGCAAAAAATATATTTTTGATAATTTTCTTTAATTTCTTCAGGACCGGGCAATTTTTCCTATTAATCATAACTCCATTTAAAAATTCATATTATACCATTACTGACTTAAGGTATCCGACTACGTTCGGAACCGTGATTTTGCAAAAGCACGTAAATGGATAATATTTATGATATTTAGTGTCACTTAGAGTAGAATACATGTATAAAATTGTTTTAAGGACATTATGACAAAAAAAATATTTAAATTCGATATTTTGGCAAAAAATTAACTTAGAATAACCTTTTTTCCAAATGTTCTCCTTTTGTACAAAATGCTTCTATTGTATTAAGATTTTGCCTGTATTCAGCTCAGACCTCTCTACAGAGGCTCAACTAGAAGTTTTGAAATGCATAACTGGGAAGTCAGTTTATCCATGTTTTACGAAAACAGAACGGAAAAATTTTAAGAAAATACGCCGATAATTAATTGAAATGCTTGTAACTCTGAAAATAATTTGAGTTTTTCAAAAATCATAGTTGAACCTCTGTACAGAGGTCTGAGCTATATACAGGCACAATATTAATACAATAGAAGCCTTTTTTACAAAAGGAGAACATTTGGAAAAAAGGTTAATCTAAGTTAATTTTTTGCCAAAATATTGTATTTAAATAAATTTTTTTGTCATAATGTCCTTAAAACAATTGTATACATGTATTCTAATCTAAGTGACACTAAATATCATGAAAACTATCCATTTATGTGCTTTTTTTAAAATCATGGTTCCGAACGTAGTCGGATACCTTGAAATACGCTAGAATTTATAGTTTTTAATCATTCCAAATTCCATAAGTTCCGAATTTTGATCACACCGGTGTGATTATGGGTCTCATAACGAAGGAAATGAAATCTCACATATAATACTGTGTTTCCTGTATTGATCACATACATGTGATCATGATCTTGAACTGATTAAGAGAATAGGTTCTATATTTTGCATACGTAAACGTTCTTAAATTAATATTTAAATAAATAATTAAAATGTTTATGGAGCTACTTGTTGTTTATCAAATGTCTTTGATTCATGTAGAGTTAATTAAAATCGTTAATTAAGTAATATAACCACAATTGCAGGCTATTCGCAGCTATAAAATATATATTAATATAGGCAAAATTGAAAGTAATGAATACTAATTACAAACTTGATGCATATTTCGGTATTTAATTCAAAAATTTAATTTTGCCACGAATTAGTAAAATTTTAAAAAAAATATTTCATAAATTTAATTTTGACACGAATTAGTAGAACTTTGATAAAACTAATTCTGGATTAAACTTAGATATAAATAAGTAGTATAAAATTAATAAATAAATAAAGTCAGTTACTACTTAGGTGAACAAAGAAAGTTTTATTTTAGATAATAAAATTTAATTAATGCGATAATACTTGAAAAAGAAAAACTGTATCAACATCAAGTGTCATCCACTACAAGTTTAAGAAATATATGTTTGAAGTCAAGAAAATATCCGTTAGAAAAGCTTATTGGCATCATCTGTTCGTTTTAGTTCTAATTTCATCACAAATAATGCAGAATAAAAATAAAATTTAATGAATGAATTAATATTTGAAAAAGCTGTATTTTCATCAAGTGCCATCCACTACAGGTTTAAAAAAATGTATTTGTACTTCAGTGGATGAATAAAAATTATTTTATTTAACGACTGAAAATTTAAACAAGATATATATAGGGAGAGAGTGAACTAATACTAGGAATTTAAAAAGGAACATTTTTAATACATATATATTAAAATATCCTTTTTCGTCAAAAAGATAAATTTGCTGATATTTTTATTAATAATATGGTTCCAATAAATTTAATTTTAATTTATTTACATATATATTTTATTAATTTATAAATATTTTTTTGAAACAGTATATTAAAGTAATTTTCTTTGCAACTTTAGTAATTTGTTTTTTGGAATGATGAAAATTCTCGAAATATTCATGCTGCAATTGTGCATTTTTAATTTTGGCTAATAATTTCAGTTTCATATATATTATTACTAGATTTATTAAGTGGATGAAAAATTTCCTTTTTTTTTTTTTGATAGAATTAACTTCTACATATATGCATTTTTAACCTTTACTGAGCAAAATAAATCCAAAATATAGGGAATTGTGATAGTAAATACTCAGGAAACGTTTCAGAGGAAATAATCTTAAATGTGTCTTTTTATAATGTATAACATTTTCACATAAAAATATAAAGTGCATTACTGTTATCGAAATTTCTTCCTCCATATCTCAATAAAAAACGTGTACCTTAAAGTATTTTCAATCTTAAGAAAATCATAAAGTATTTGATTCTCATAATGAAAGAAATGAAATACATCAGAATTTAAATACATTTTAAGCTATCAATGTACTTGTATTTAGACATTTCTCTTCCAAACCTTCCATTTTCTCAGAAAAATTTCATAAAATTTAAAATATTTGCATATAAAATATTTTGCTTGTATTTCAAACAGTTTTTTATTTTTTAAATTCTTATTTTATTTACACATGTGAGATGAATTTCAATATTTAAAGCAAAGCTGAGCATTTCTAATGTACGACTGTTTATCTGCATTCTATTTTACTTTTAGATGTTCAAATCAAAATAATTCTTCAATTTGAACAAAATATTTAATCACAGTTCAGAAAAATAAAACGATCCAATTTAACTTTGTAAATATAAATTTGAGTTTTTTCATCTGTACTAAATATCAATGCGAATAAAATTGTGAAAAGAAATTGGAATAACGTTACACAGTAAAACAGACAAAATATAACTTGAAAACATTTCTTAAAAATGTAAATTCGTAATTTTTCTTAACGCAGAAAATTCAAATGTTTATTCGAATATTTGGATTGAACATTTGATTACAGAGCTTTGGAAATAAAACACATATTAAATATATTCATCTCTGTGGTGTGTAATTTAAGGATTAGAATTGCATAAACAAATATCGTAATACATATAAGATAATACGTATTTTAAATAACAGTAATGAAAATTTTAAGAATTCGAATGCATTGATTTCCGCACAACTGCATATTATTAACATTGAACTTTGCAGTTTTCTTCAACCATTTAATTTTTTCAATGTAGTTTTCTTATTTTAATATATAATTTTGAATCAGTACAATTAATATATACTTATTATGCCATTAAGTTGAATTTAATTCATAAAATATTAATGGCTGTAAAATATATATTATTCAAATAGTGTTATGGGCTTATTATCATTATATTTATCCATATTGTAGATGATCCCTTGAATATGCAACTTGGTATAAAAGTTACGCTTTGACATGTCCACTTCAAAGAAAAATTTCTTACTTTTTACAACTGTGACTTACATATTAGAATAAATTTATGAAAAATCCATACTTTTTTTGAAATTTTACTGTTCTGTACGTATACGCATAAATAATAAGTAAATAAATGATGCTATTCTATTTATTTTAAGCAAATAATAAATTTAACAATATTACTAGTAAAATAAATTCATGAAATTTTATAAATTTTAATATAAATTTAGGTAAAAAATTTCCTATTGTAAAAGAATAATCCCAAACATTTTTTTTTCTCCATTACATTGATATTTTAAAAAGAATACATATTTGTAATATAATTATGTTTTTAAATATTTTTTTTCATTTAACTTTTAAAAATTACTGATATATTTAACATTACAGTACAAAACAGTTACAGCTATATAAGTCAATAACATTTTATGTCTCTTGAAATAAAATTATGTTGATATTCATCAAATACATACTTAAAATTACAACGCTTGTTTAGAAGAATGTAAGATAACCATATTGCCAGTTCTGCCATCAGTTTATAATATTAATTATTTATGTATTACAGTTTAAGAAAGGACGAGCAAAAATAAAGTCAATGCACTAAAAGATCTACATTTTAATGAGGAATTTATTTGGAAATGCTTAACTGAACTGTTTCATTATAAAATTGAAGGGTTAAGGATTTGTTTTAAATTTTATAGAACGTTATCATCATTTGATAATTTTACAAAAGAAAACAAATTCCCATCTAAATTATCTTCAACATTGGTGGAAGAAATAGACTTTTACTTTTATTTCTAAATACTGAAATGTCTAACATGGTAAATGCTAAATGTCTATCTGCTACGGTAGAGATACTTATTTCTATATTAAAATAATGTCCTATGTGTAATTCGTACTGATTCAAACAGTTTAGAAAAAAATCATTGATGAGATAAAATTAATTCCACAATCTTTTCTTAAATTTCCAAAAATTATTTAATTTTAATTTCATTCTTAAGCAAATATTTTTAAATATACTTTATCAATATAAGATTAAAAAATAGATTTGTTACATTTTTCACGTTTCAGAGACATTGATTTTCAAAATTCCACAACGTTTTTAAAAATAATGTTCATTTTCAATCCAACTGTATTTAATTGGTCATTTGTGGCATCTTAATAACATGCAATGAACAATATGAATTAAATGAAAAAAAATTAAAAAATTAGAATGTTTGGAGTAATTTTTCTTCTGGATAAAGGCAGTTTTTGAAAATATGGCCGAGAATATATTCAGTTATTTAACTAATACATATTGAAACGGTATTTTTCTAGCTGAACTACATTTTGGCTTACTAGATTGCCAATTAGTCTCCAAGAGAGCTTAAATATTCCAAATGAGTGTTTACACTTTATTTCTTTTCCTTTTTAAAAACTAAACGAAGAACAAATGTTTACAAAACTGATACTTGTAAGACAATTTTTATGAAAGAAGTTGAAAACAAGTATTCGGAAATCTTATTTTAATAAAGGATAAAATTGCAAACATATGCTTTTTATAAACATAATGGAATGTATATGTTGAGTTATAAGTTACTTTACTGATTCAAATATAAATTAATAATCTTTTCTATGTATTAATTACATTCTGACATGATATGTACAATACATGGTATGTTTTTTTTCTATGCAAACTAACTAGTATTTGCAAAAGGCAATTATTATTAAACTTTTTTAAACTATGTTTGCGGTTTCCTTTTTTAACATTTCTCAAGAGTGTTAACTTTGTCTCGAGGGCTAAAAATATAAACAATTTTCAAAGGTATATAATTTTTTGAAATTAAAATTTAATAATTCGAATTTTTACACATTGTTTATAAAGGAATAGGGCCTCAAAAAGGGTAAAATTTCTAAATATAATCCTGATTTAAAAATTATAAGCATATGGAAATAAGAAACATTCCTGTAAGAAATATTAATTAGGTTTTACACCACGCATGATATTTTTAACATAGTAGTGTAACGACTGCGCTTTGATACGACCCCCACCCTTCTATTCATGTCAAGTTTTATAGATCAGAGCAGGTGGCTCAGAGACAGTGCATGTGGCTTTGAAGTCATTGTCTATTGTTTGGCCTCGGTTCCGCCACGACACTATGACTGGAAGTCCAAATAGACATAAAAGAACACCCCCCTGGGTGACAATTGACGAGGCATGTCTGATACCTTGGAGAATGACCGGAAAAAAACTTCAAGAAACAATGACCTCGTGATGGACCAAGTGTCCAGATGTCGAACGAGAATTCTGGCCCCAGTGTATTTAAAAAGGACTAGGGAGAGCAATTCTGAGTTCAACACTAATAGGACGCTAATGAGTCTGAGGGTCGTGTGCAGACTTTGGGGGACATGTAAATCAAAGGTGAAGAGGAGCTTGTAGTGGTCCCTACCCTGGAGTTTAAAATGGTCATTTTTTTTCTTTTGGTTAGATAGGAGATCGGATAGCAGAGACTAGAGATCGAGAGGATATCGAGGATCAGAGATCGAGTTCGGATGTGAGACAAGAGCTGACATGTAAGGAAAGGCTCTTCATGTGTTGGCCGGATCGTGATGGTGAGAACGAGTGGAGTCTTCTGGAGCATTCTGCGATGCGGAGAATCAGCGTAGAGCCAACACCCTCCCGAGAAGCTACTACCCGACGGTTTCACAACGGTTAGGTAACAGTGAAGCCAATTTAACACGGACTGTACTTTGTTATTCTTACGAGCCAACAAGGAACTAATTAGTCTACAATTTACTTTAGATTGCTTGAATCCAAATTAGGTTGACGTAAAATATGAACGTAGTAAATGCTTTTAATGTCTTGCTGTGTGACTAAAAACGCTACTTAGTCACTATGTTACAGTAGCTTGAATTACTAGCAATTAGTTGTTAATAAAAGTTAAATGTATCCTTATTACACTTTAGCTATTTTTATATAAATAAAATAATACATTATATTTTTTAAAAGAATAAAAACTGAATGCACTTTTATAAATTTTTTAAAATTTTCAAATATTTTGAAATACGAAAGGTATCTAATACTAAAATTTGGTAGGGTTTAAAGAGTATGATAAATTTTATAATTCTGTAAAATTGTGTAAATCAAAGGGTATTATTTTAGAAAATAGCCCATGCAACATAAAAGCTATTTAATATTTATTATGGAAATGTTTCTTATTTTCATATGCTTATAATATTTAGCATTATGATTATATTTTAAGCATTATGTACTTCTTTAAAATTTTATTTCCCTTACAAAAAATATGTAAAAGATTCAAATTTTTTAATTTTAACTTCAAAGATATATACCTATTTGAAAGTTGTTTATATTTTCAGTCCTCGAGATAAAATTAACACCTTCTGAGGCATCTTTCAAATCAAAAAATATCTACAGGAAGCTATGGGTTGTTTGAAATTTTTTCAATTATAGTGATCCAATTAATCGAACAAGGGTCGGAAAGATGGCCATTTTTTTTATTCTATCAGATGTTTATGATGTAAGAAAATTTAAACAAGCCTAAAACAAGTATGAATAATGTAACTAAATAAATGCACTTCTTTATTTTTGTGCTTAAACTTATCGAATTAAATTATGTATGTTTCTTGTACAATGAATATGTTTTACAGAATCATAGAGATTAAGAATACAAAATTCCTGTGTGTGTGTAGTTTAACTTTAAGTATTAAAATTTTAAGGAAAGTTAACAAATAAATTCGTTACTTACATATATTTAGATAACGTTGTAAAGTGTTATTTAATAATTTAAAAAAACTTAATTAAAAACAGAGGTATCTTTCTCGCGGACTTAACGACTCACAAAGAAAAGAAAAGCTTGGAAAGTTGCAGATTTAATATCACTTTTTTCGAGGAAAAAAGAAATTTAGAGTACAAATAAACAAAAGAAGATATGTCTTCTCAAATGAATGTATTTAATTTGCTCAAACTCTCGGCGCTATGTGATTGCATAAATGTTTATTACTCTGTTTTGTTTCTTCCTGTGGAATGTAGTTAATTAAATTTTATAATTTACTAAAACATGAATTTTTAAAACACCGAGTTAAAAACTAACTTAAGTTTTCATGCTTTAAAAAACTGCGTCATCTTGCTGTTGGAAAAATACATCAGGAGAAATCTCAAGCAATAGACTTCTCTTTTATTTGTGATCTCTTACAAAAGGCATGTTAAACTCATATGATATTATAGGCCGAAAGTTCTGTTTTATATTAAGTTAAGGGCCTCATGTTTTTAATGTTGAAAAAACAATAATAAATATATTCGAAGTAAATGTATGCATTTTTTTTAAAATTAGCCAAAAAAAAAAAAAAAAAAGAGAGAGAGTATATTTTATAAAAAACGTTTTAAAAAATTCTACTTAAATTATTTTTATTCTCTGCGTCTGTTTCTTATTTTATTATATAATATTGTGTGCCAATATATTCAACGGGCGGCCAGAATTTTCATTGTGGATTGCAAGTTTGACACTTCTATTTTACAAAATAGAATAGAAATATAAATTCTTGAGTAAAGGCTTGCAATCCAAAAAAAAATTATATTGGATAAAGCCTTTGTATTATTAATTAAATTACATCATCATAAATACATTTGTTTTTATAATGTATAAAGTTAAATTATTTATCCAAAAACAAATGACTGAAAAAAAGATATTATGCAACTGGAGTTGAAAATCACGCTAGTTATATTGAATGAATGTTAAGTCGTTTAATATTGATTTTAATAAATGAGTCAACATGCTTGCATTGTTTATGGGTCTTAGACATGCTTTCACAGATCGTAATATTCAAATTTAATTTTTTTACCTTTGTACATATAACTTTATATTTTTAAATTTTTTATTTTTCTGTCAGTGAAATAGTTTTCAGAATACAAAAAAAATTTTAAAGTACAAGTGTTCCTCGTATAGCATGGTTAATTCGAACCGTGCCATTTTGAAACGTTTTCTACCAGACTTCCTTTTTTATTTTTTAATTATTATTCTGATTACTTATTTAATTAATTATGTATGTACATGATATAAATCAGGGCAATATGTATGTTGTATCGCAATCGTGCTCTATACGAAATTTCAAATAATCATAAAAGCATCTTTCAAAAATCCAGGTAATGTCTACCGTGTTATATAGAAATCAAATCTTTCGGTGTAAAATTTTATGATAACTAGAATTTCATTCCAGTAAAACATACAAATCAAAAAATAAGTTAACTTCAAGTTATTAATAAAAAAAAATTATGAAATACAAAACTAAAAAAGTACAATCAAATATATATTCGAATAATAATAATTAGTATTATAAAATAAATAGAAACGGCTTACTAGGATCCCAAGATTTATTTTCATCATGACGCTCATCAGTAATTACAGCTAATTTATTTTTTTTCTCAAAGTTAATTGAAACTCCTCTTTAATGGGTAATTCTTCTTCATTACAAAATTTATCTGGCATAGTTGAATATATCTGCTTGTCTCGATCTTACAATTTTTCAAAACTTCTTTATAAATAACAATTCTCTTTTAAATTTTCCACTACGTACTACTGAAACAATAAAGTTAGGAATTCCCTCTATTGAACGCAATTGAAAAAAATCCAGTTGGGAATTTCCATTATTGGACAAAAATGATAAAATTAAATTTTTAATATCGTGTTATATCTAAACAGTGTAGTATTAAATTCAAGTTTTGTGCTCTGTAATATCGAATTCATGTTAAAAGAATTGCAAATTTTGCATTATGGAATATCGAAATCATATTTTACAAGTACCGCTCCCTACGAGGTACGCTTGTACATCGATTTTTTTTTAACGAAAAAGGAAAAAAAAACCAACATTGTAACGATTTTTTTCTAAAATAGGGTAAATAATTTGTAATTCGATGTGTAATACCTTTATCTTACTCTAAATTGGATTTAATTTACGTTAAAATTGTAATATTCACAAGCAACGCCGTTCCTTACGTTAAAATGGTGATTCAATGGGGATTTGATAAAATCTTGGCGTTAGAGCTAAGTTGGCGACATGTTTGGCGACCAATTTGGCGACTTGGTGACCAATTTGGCGACTTGGTGACCATTTTGGTGACTTGTCGATCATGTTTGTGGCCATTTTTGGCGAGTTCTGGACCCTCTGGATTCTTCTTGAAATCAGCAGAGAGATACACTAATTTCAAGACCTACGACGCAAGTGGGTCTTTTCTCGAATTATCCGCGAAAGATATAAATAGAGAAAGCTCGCCGAAAATCAATCGGTCTGGTTTTGACTAGCGATCAGTTAGTATTTCTCTGATTGTTGAGATGATTAGTGATTACTTCGGCTATTGAACGAACAACTGTTTATGAATAATCTTTTATATACGTGTATTTTACATACCGATAATATTATGTCCGAGTGCTTCTGAAAGTGTGAAGACCTTCTGAGGTTTATTCTGTGAATATTGCTGCTGAATACTGTGTTTCAAGGATTGGAATTTCGACAATAAATTTGCATTCGCTCTCAAAAAAACTATTATTTTTCTTTGTGACTGTTTTGCATGAAATCCTCGAATCCGGATCTACGTAACAATATAGGCATCCATTGAATGAAACTTTGTAATAAAGTGTTTTGTAAAAAAAAGAAAACTTCTTAATATATTTCTATTAAATTTTAGATTTTTTAAGGATTTAGTAATTAGAAATTCACTGAATAACCGGGAAGAAGGTACGTAGTCGATATTAACACTAGAGATCACACGGGGTGACGGAGCCACTCAAATTCTTTTTTTTTTATAATTACTTTTATCGTACACGATAAAAATCGTAATTCTTGTGAATCATTTAATTAAAAGAAAGTTGATTTATTTACCATTAAGAGGATTTTTAAATTTTTCTTTGATAATGTGAAAAAAATTCCAATCAAACTGAACTAAAATGCTTCAAATGTGCATGCCTTTAATAAAGGTCACAAATCACAGACATTTTTCGCCAACATTTCAGAATCCCTCTCCTTTCCGATGCCTCTTCGAAACGCCAAGCGACTTCTCAGGGACAAATTTCGACAGAAGAGAATTTCCACTCTTACAGAGCTGTCTGCTGGCAAATCTTGGTCTCGTCTGCTCGATGGCCAAAGACGTGCTCAGCATTCTGCCCTACCTAGGATGGGGGGTGTGGCATGTTTCAGAATCATCACCGGACATGATTACCTGCAATCCCATTTGTTTAATATTGGCCTGGCTGATTCAATACTCTGCCCTCTCTGTAAATCCTGGCAAATGACTTTGGGGAGCATCTGTCTGATTGTCCTGCTCTACTTCATGTTCTCTCGCAAGACAACTGTGGGGTTCTCCTTCCTGCTAGAGCGGCATCTACTTTATATTGGACTACAAGAAAACTTATGTCTGAGTGGACGTTGGCGAGCGTAATTTAAAAAATCAAACATTTCAGAAATGATATTTGCAGGGAAAGCTGTCATATTTTGTTCGATTATAGTTTTATTGCCCTTTTATGATTGACAATTCGCATCTCGAAATTTTCCTCGCCAGTGTCTTTTTTACTGGGAGCAGTGTATTTTGTTGTGCACTTGTGACTTCATATGTTTCTTGATGAGTTTTGAGCTTTTTAGGTATCATTTGAAAATTTTCCTTTCAACTCAAAATGTTCATGTTCATCAATTTTCTCAAATTTACGTTCCTTATCATGATTAATATCGATTATTTCACCAGGTTCTTTCCTTGCTTCATCAGTTTGAGCTTCATCCAATAGAGATAGCACAGATACCAATTTCTTTTTTTATATTTTGTTCATTTACATTAACCCCTTCAGGACCGACAAACGGAGTAAAAATCGCTTCCCCAGGTCCGTACGTTCCGAGAGTATACACACGCACTGGACCGGGTGAATTTCACTGTTAAGCCTAATTTCATTTAAAAATTTGTTTAAAATCTTTAATGCAATCATACGCTACATTTTACAATTTACTATCATTGATAATGTCTAAATATACAGTTCAAAAGTTTTCACTGTATTTTTTTTAAAAAAATTGCGAATTTTAAAGAAAATATTTTCATTTTAATGAAAACAACTACTCTTTTCACCATGATGATTAAAACAAAATAGACGAAAAACTTACAAAATTTTATCTGGCAAATCCCAAACGATAAATTTACTCTCTTTTAAATAACAGCTAATACATATTTTTAATTTTTTATTAATCCTAATATTGTTTGCATCTTTCTTAGTATCACATTAACGTACCAAAAATAAAATAAATACTACAACTATTATTATGAATGACTTATGCCTAACAAAGTAATAAGTTTTCCGTCCTTTTCCAACTTAGTCAAAATATGAACAGAAATCCAGAGCGGAACAAGTCACAAACCTTTAAATGCCCGATTCCCTCGAAAGAATTAAGCATGTGCAGTTGTTTACATTCATAAATATCCGGGACCTAAGTTTAAAAAATTCGGAGAGGAAACCACTTATTGAAGTTCAAAGTTTTGTGAAACTTTATTCGAAACAAAAATAGAGTTGAAACGCCATCTAGTGTCTTGTAAAAATTAATATAAAAACGTTCGAAACTCTCAAACACCAGTGTGATCATGGGCCTCAGAGAAGGGAAAACGCAATCACATATATGATGCCGTGGGCCCTGGAGGGTGAAACGCGTGATCACATATGTACGATCATGGTTCTGAACGGGTTAATAAGCCATAATAAGTAGTACAACAATCAAAACTACTAAGTCGTTTACAGTGGAAAAATGCTGCTTGTTCATAGAAAATATTTTGGAACAAATTGGGTCGAGTGGGGAACTTAGTCACCCCAAAAACCTTAAGATTGTAAGAAACATTGTAGAAAACATTTTCCCTCCCAAACATGAGGGTATGTAACGGTAACGGTAACGGTTATACATTTACGTGGAACCTTCGAGATAGCTCTATTATCCACTCATCATAATAAATTGAACAGAGAACAATTTGTTGAAGTTACATAAAAATAAAAAGCAGTCCACATTAAATGCAGCACAATAACGCTGGTGGAGGGGTGGGTGGAAACCACTCTCCCAGTTGATTTAGTTTCTGTTTCGCTTTCATAGGAAAACGAAGAGAAAATGACGTCACATCTCCATGACAGCAAAGCCCGTCTTTCAACCGTCTGCCACATCTTGATGGAACGAGGAGAGAAGGGATATATTTTTTAATAACAAGGATTAAGAGAATAATATTTTTAAGTCCGTTACACGTTACCTCTAAGATAACTGCGTGCGGTTATTGAAAGGAAGTTTTAAATAACCACTTGGAAGAAAAAGTAAGAAAAGGTAGAGGAGTTTGAAATAAGATCATGAGGGGTGAAGTTGCCACACAAAACGCGATCAAAAACTTCCATGGCGCGGGGGAAGGGGAATAATTAGAGTGAGTGAAGTCTTGCAAAAGAAGACAACTAGTGTAACAATAAAGCTCATATCTTTTTAATTCATATCAAGACATTCTCATCCTTTTCAGAGCTGGGAAGTGTTGATACGAGTGATTAAGAACTGCTCTAGGTCTCTTAGAAGAGCTAGGAATAGAATTGTCGTAAGCCGGGATTTCCCTGATAGATTCATTTGAAATCTGTGGTAACCGGTTGAAGAAATTTTCTGATTGTTTTTTGATGAAATCAAGAAGCGGTGGAACATTAAGATCTTTATGCAAGACTTCGTTCCTGACAAACCAAGGTGCGTTTGCTGTTCTACGCAGTTGAATGTTTTGAAAAGTGTGCAATCTTTGCAGGGGAGTAACTGCCACCCCTGCCCAGATGGGAGAAGCGTACAGCATGATGGGGCGAAGAATGGCTTTGTATAATAGAACCTTGTGCCTTAATGCGAGCTTGCTCTTGGGAGAAATCAAGCGATTTAGAATGTTTCTCATTCCAGCCGCCTTTTGGTGGGCAGAACGGATGTGTTTAGCAAAGTTTAATTTAGTATCAAGTATTAAACCTAGGTACTTATATTCAGTAACCCAGGGGACAGGCTGATAAAAAATGCTGACATGCGGGAGGTTTCCGATGCACCGCTTTCTCGTAAAGAGGAGGCATGCGCTTTTAGATGCATTAACCTTTATTTTCCAGTCGTTAAGCCAGGTTTCGAGTCGAATGACATAATTTTGAAGCCGCTCAATGATATTGCGGTTATAAATGTTTTGGGTAAAAATGGCAGTGTCGTCCGCGTACATCGCTAGGTGGACTTCGGTAGCCTTGGGAATGTCGTTGATGTATAGATTAAAGAGCTTGGGCCCTAATAAAGATCCTTGTGGTACCCCACTCAGAATTGGACGCGGGGTGGAGAGACTGTTTTCAACTCTTACCCTAAATTCACGAGAATTTAGGTAGGAGTGTATAATGAGGGTATGTGACAAATACATTTTTGTTCCCAAAAAGGCTGTCATATAGGTGAATACTAACAAGGCCATTGGTTACAAATAAATAGTTTTCCGATAATTAATTATTTCTTGAGCATGGGTTGACTCTGTGCCGCGGAGAGCGACCCCTCCCGAGTTAACCATGGTTATTGTTAAAAGTTTGATGCAGTATAAGAATAAACTGATTTTTTTAAATGTAGTATAAATTTGTTTTTTATACACTTTTAATTCAAAAGTGAAATAATCCTTCTTAACTAAGCAGTTCCATAAAAAGTTTAAACGAAAACTTAATTACTTATTTATCCGTAAGAAACGGCTGGATTCGTTCAAAAATTGCTTTTTGAGGTATAACTTTTGATTATACAGCCTCCCTCATTTTCTTTGAATGATTAACACTTCTTTGCATCGTCAGACAATGACACAGATACAAGACGCAGTTCACCTAGTGAGGCTTGGGAATTTTCGCGGTTCAGCAAGTAAAAAAAGAAAGAGGAAATTTAGTATTCCTTCTTCCGAAAACACGAGTTTGGTCCGATGATTAATGTTAATGGATTTGGCACACCCCAAAAGATTCGGAAAGCAGATAAGCGAAAAGGGAATTCTTTCACCAGAATTTTGTAAAATGCTCATCTTTTACGAGTTTGTTCCTTTTAGTTGAAATATCGACAATTCCTCCTGTAAATGCTAATTATCCTAATGGAGCATCTAAAAAGACGTCTATATTTTACGAGATTTATTGAGTAACTGAACAAAACGTTGAAAGTCTAACAACAGATGAGATAAAGGCACGCCAAAATAGCGCCACCAACAATTATAATTCTATTTTTATAAGAAACGAGTATTGTTTTTTGGTAATTTCACTTGTCAATTATATAATGTTCCTCTCTCTCTCATATATTGAGCTATAATAACTCCAAGATGTAGGAAATATTATATTAGGTTGGGGGAAAAGAAATCCATTATTTTTGCACGAAATTCAAGAATTTATTTAACATGTTTCGGATTGTCCAATTTGGGCCAAAAATGCACCGTTTTGTTGTATAATTTGTTGCCATTTTATAGGTAGTTTTATACTGCCTCTCTCGTAGAAGTCTTGATCCTTATTGGCGAAAAACTCTAGTAATCAATTTTCACAATCTTCTCTTGATTCCAATTTCTTATCACTCAGGAAGTTTTGCATTACGAGAAAAAGTTAGTAATCCCTTGGTGCTAGGTCCGGTCTATATAGTGGATGCAATAAGACTTCACAACCAAGCTCTCAGAGTTTCTTGCGAGTCACTACAGACGTGTGTAGTCTGGCGTTGTCATGATGGAACACAACACCTCTTATGTTGGCCAATTCTGGCCATTTCTGGTCAATCGCTGGTTTCAAATGGTCCAGTTGATGACAGTAGAGAACTGAATTTAGTGTTTGGTTATATTGGTTATATGAAAGCAACTCATAATAAATTATTCCTTTCCAGTCCCACAAAATACACGTAGAACCTTCCTGGTCGTTAGTCTTGGTTTGGCCACCATTTGAGCTTCTTCACTGCACTTTGACCACGATCGTTTTTGCCCAATATTGTCGTATGTGACCCATTTCTCATTCCCAGTCACCATTCGCTTAAGAAATGGGTCGATTTCATTCCGTTTGGCCAAGGCTTCACAGATGGAAATTCGATCCATCATGTTTTTTAGTGTTAATTGGTGTGGCACCCAAACATCGAGCTTCTTTTTAAATCCAACTTTGCGCCGATAGCTTAAAACTGTTTTATGGTCGATCTTTAGCTCTTGGGCGATGCTATGGTGCATCTTTAACATCAAAAATGCCTGAACGGAATCGACGAAACCAAAATTACACGAAATTAACTGTTACAGTATCGGCATTATAAACGTCATTCAAAATGTCAGCCATCTGGCTTGCATTTTCGCCTTTATCTAAGAAAAACTGTAAAAATGTACCGAATTTTCTCTTTGTTAACTTCCATTTTTAACACCGTGTAACTTACAACTGAATGGATCAAACAAAACACAGCAAAATCCCTTTTTAGTGTGAAATGTCACCTTGACAAAGAGCATACATTTGAAATTGTTTGATTGGTACTTCACGAGATATCGACACTACAGCCATCTACCGAAAAAATAAATAGATTTCTTTTCCCCCAACCTAATATAATCCCTAAATACGAGATATTGGAGCTCTTTAGTTTTTAAGGAATGTAAAAATATTTATAAGAAAAAAAAATACTAATGATAGAAGGAACAAAATTCATTTCATTCAGTTCAATTTTTTTTTCAATTTTCCCCCTTGCATTCCACATTTGCCCACTGAAAACTTTATATTTCTTAACTGCAATAATTAATGAAAAATATTTTTTAATTCATTTTAAAATTCATGTTGCTCGATAAAGTTTTCTGAGTAAATGTAGCTTGTAATCGAATAACAAAAAGTTGTTTTTTTTTTCAACTTAGTTGAAATTATAAAGTCAAAAAAATTTCAAACGGTCTTCTGAGGTATAAATTTTCATGCATAGCGTAGACCAGGGGGTCGGGAAGAAGACCACATCCATTCCTAGAGGTACTTGAAATTTTTGGTAGAAATTGTACTAGTTTTTTGTGCCAAATAAAGGTTGAATTCTATTTTGCCGCTCCCAAACACATGTAAATCTTACACATTTTGATTTTTTTCTTTTTTTTTTCAAATTTTTTGTTAGGAGATGGCCATGTCTGAGACTGGGCCTCCCATTTTGTTCAAGTAATAACTCTGTATTCAGTTCAAAAATGCGAGTTCGCGCACAGAACCACATGCGACCCATTGCAAGTCGCATGCGGTTCTGTGCTTAGACAGACGGTAACGACTCTTCAAACGTTTTCATCTATCTATTATTAAAATAATAACTATGCCTACTGAATTTTTTTCTGTGTTTCCTTTATAATTATCTGTATTTGCATATACATTTAAAATTTTGACTGACTGAAGATAGTTACTTCTGTAAAATTATAAAAAAAAAGAAAAACAAATAGAGAAAATAATAAAATTGTCATATTTACTTGAATCTAAGCCACCATAGATTTTAGACTGAACCTTGAATTCTAAAATTTTTTTCGAAAAAATTATTATCATAGATTTTAAGCCGCACCCTCAATTCACTTCACGTTTTTGAGAAAAATTATTTTAAAAAATGCGTAAAAGGTTCCTTGATAGCCCGATACTTAAGAAATTAAAAAAATAATGAGGACGAATAAAAAGTTAATAAATAATTTATTTAAACAGTATTAAAAATTTCAAATACACATAGAAAAGAACCTATTAATACTCTATCAGTATCATATTCGAAAATGATTCACCGCCCCCATACTTACAGCGGATTTCGGAATTGACGCCTGTGTCGCCATTTTCTCACATGGTGTCATCTTCCGCGCCATCCAGTGCATTTGTTATGCAACATTTCCAAAAAGAATGTGATGCGGAAGAATGTAAAAAACAAGTAATATAAAAAGAATTTTTAAGTCAATTCCTACTTAGATCAAAAAAGAAAAATTTTATTTAATCTATTTTTTATTAAATACTTACAATTAATATAAATATGTATATACATATGACAGATTCACAACATTATGTGGTAATTAATTTTTAATAATTATCATTAAACTATCGTATTGTCATCCAAAACAATCATGTGTATAAAACTTCAGTTCAACTGAATGCACGTGAAAAAAAAAATTTCAAGTTTTGACACAAGTCGCCAATAGGATCGCTAAGTCGCCAAGGTGGCTGTATTTGTAATTCTTTAAAGAATTAGTTTTAATCAATTAAAATTTTTATTAACTATAATTAAATTATTGCATTGTCATCCAAAATAATCATGTATATAAAATTTCAGCTCAATTGAGTGATTTAAATTGTATTTTATTAACGATTGAAAATTCCATCAATATAAATAAATAAATAAACAAACAAATAAATAAATATATAGAGAGTGTGACCTAATAGTAGGAATTGAATAATTAGACTATTTTGAACATTTGCAAGCAAACAATATATCATTTTTCTTACGTCCTTGACGTATATTTGTTTCATTTGTGTCAAATTTTCAGTGGTCGCTGCTCGGTTTCAGTTTTATTTCTCCGTGTAAATTTGCCTCTCTTTTCATACTTAAGTCATAGTAAACTCATATTGATGCCATTATCTTTGACGTTTACGTGATGAAAGGAAACACGCCGTGTACAAAACTATTTCCTAAATACAAGTAGACAACGATGTTTAGGATAGACTGAATACAGGAGATACACTGCGTAATGAGATAAGTCATTGATGCAAGTGGTTAGCATGGACGGTTACAAAAAATGTTTTGCCTTCGATTCTGTGGCCGCGGTATAGGTATCGAATCGTGGCTTGTCTTGTCACGAGTTCGAGCCCATTACCACTAAAGACCCGCCTTGTAGGGCAGTGATGCACGTTAAATCTGTCGAGAGCTGAAACGACCTCCCGTTGATGTGGTGTGGTAGTTAGGAGAGGAGGTGCCAGTTCAGGTGTCGTCCACGTCACTTGACCACAGTTCAGAATTACGTGGTCCGTGTTTCAAAGCCCTCGTGTAGCTGAACAGTGCGACGTTAATATTCAATCAATCAATTGCCTTCGATTCTAAGCCACACCCGATTTTTGGTAGAACAAACACAGGAAAAATAGTGTGGCTTAGATTCGAGTAACTACGGTAATTTGAAGGCAGTAAAAGTACTTTTTATTAGTAAAATTGCTGCATTAGAAAGTCACACCTTGAAGTTATTTCCAGAACCATTTACTTATTTGTATATATGAAAACTCATCGCACTCATAAATGGAGAAGAAATATATTAAACACCGCCACCACACCTCAAAAAAGTGACAAAAATACATTCTGTATTTTATGACATGCTTAATGATTAGTAAAGAATGTCGAAATGACTTATATATGTAAGAATAATAAAATTACTTTTAATTATTAGTTTAAAAAGGAAATTCTTAAATGAAGCACTTACCCTATTATTGTGATAGAAATTTTTTCATGAAGTTTGAAAATTTAATTCTCATTACTATGATATTTTGACAATGGTTATTTTTACATTGAGCAACAGAAGTAAAAAAATATATTTTTGATAGCTCTTAGCTTCAGAAGGGACGAAAAATGTTACTTTTTTGTGTAAAGTTTTATTTAAATATTACAGAGTATTAAAAAAATGGAGTATGACATTCCAGATTACTGCTGTTACTAAGGGTTGTCCTTACCTTCCAACTTTATGCTTTGCCACAACATTATGATTTTTTTTTAGCATTTTTCATTGCATTTTTTAATTTATTTAACGTAATGAATGTATTAAAGGATAATCTTGTTGTCTTAATATTTTACTTAGTTAAATGTTTCCAAATAATGCATTAAAAAATTATAAGCTCCTCCAAACAGACTTCCGAAGTTAAGATAACTACGTAAATTGTATTATTCAGTTATACTCTAGGACTAAATAATAAAAAGGTCAATTTCTGAACAGAAATGTTATCATAAGAAAGTCTGGGTAGTTTTTCAGAAAAAAATTAACTGAAACATTTTTCTTTGATTCACATTCATCATGATTTAGTGATTAAATTAGTTCTAACGACAGCTGATTATACATGGGTAATTTAATTTCTAGGGAAAAAAAAAAGGTCCTTCAGTTTTAGTTTTCAATTATTGACCTCCAAAATGCTAATTTAATTTGAAAAGTATCGACGGTGAAATTTTTTTCCCCATTTCGGAGATCAGTGTATAATGACTTTTTTAATTAACATTTCTTTGTTTAAATTTATAGAAACTCATTAGTATTGAAAAATGTTTAAATGAAATGTATTTAGCATTTTTTTCTTTTACTTTTAAACTTCCTGTGTTGTAAAATGTGTTTAAGGAAAGTAATTGTGTGATTTTTAAAATAAGTTTATTAAATTTTTCCTTAAAAATCTATTGATTCTTTTCTAGTTTGTGAGAAAAATAACTGTATGTAAAAGGTTTTTTTCTCTTTAAATTAAATATTCTTCTCATTCAAATTCACTTTTGAAACTTTTTCAATGATTTTGTGGAATGTTAATTAAAATTTTATTAAGTGCTAAGGACAGGTTTCTGTTTTGAATCTTTTTTAAAAGAATATTTACTATCTTCTTCAATGCATTGTTTTTTTAAACTTGGTTATATATACATTTTGTTAAAACATGAAAAATATTCTAATCTAGAAAGTGTTGAAAAGAAAGTTAAATATTTGTCAAAGACTTGTATCAATTATAAAAGTATTTTTTATAAAATTAATTTGCGTGGAAATGGGATTTTTTTCAAGGGCACAGTTAAAAAGATAGACAATGATTTTTAATTTAAAAAGTTATCTTGATTAAAACAATGAGTTTTTCCTATTTCATTTATTATTTTTAAAGGGTCACAATGCGTTTCTATTGAAGAAAATCGGACAAGAAGTATAATTAATTTTTAAGATTAAATTATTTTTTATATAATTTTCTATTACTTCACAAATTCCGAGAGCTGTAAGTTAAAAAATCTAAAAATATGGTACCTTTTATGTTGGTTTTTATTCAGATTCGGAAGGCAGTTATGAATTTTAGACTAATTTATCACTAGCCTTTCTTCATTAAAAGTTCTAAGACCTTTTTTCTGCCTGTTGTCCTAAATAGTTTCATATTCATTCTAGCTATTGATATATTTATTTGTAGCAAACATTGGTATGCATTTTTTAATAAAATCGGTGTTTAATTTTTTTTAAAAACATAGTTAAATTTCGATTTTATGTAATTTTACGAATTTTTTAAATGCGTTTATACAAAAATAATTTTTAAACTCCAATCATATTATGACAAAATGAATATCAACGTCTTTTGTACATAGTTCGAGATGTTTATAAAATGAATTTCACGTGTACAAATCAATTTTTGTCGGAGGAGTAGAAATTTAAATTCGCTACATGAATTTGAATTCTTTAAAAAAACTAATTCGATTTCCTTTTTGTGGTACTTTGATCCAGCATTGTGTTTTACGTATTACACATACATACGTTACAAGCAAAAATTTGTGTAAATAATTAAATGGAATACAAATTCAAACGAACAATCTGTTAACTATACAACTGTTCAATTGTTTTTGAAAATATAAATCTTAAACTTATTTATTTTTAACCTAATTTATTCCTCTCTTAATTTTCCTTTTTTTTCTGTGTATTTTGGTTTTTTCCCCTTAAAAATGTAAATAAATAAATATATGTCAGCAAATGATGGAAAATGGTTAGATATGTCTGTGAATTTCTACAGATAATTTAATCTTTATGCTAATGTATAAAAATTTACAATTTTTAATGGCACATGTAAATAAGTTACTGAATATTTTTAGATAATTTTGGAATATTCAACAGTGTTTAAGAGAATAATTTTAGAAAGAGAAGTAAGATATCTTATACGAAAACCATAATAAATTGTCATCGATTAAAATATATTTCATTTTTACCAATGAATATAAATATTTAGAATTAATAATAAATTTTCTAAATAAATTTAAGGTTTATTTATAACTTAGTCATTATGTTGGTCTTCATTGCTTGAAGTACCGTATTTATTCAAATCTAAGCCGCAGCCCATATTCTCAACAAGTATTTGTATAAATGAAAAATAATGTATGTAAAATGATTTATCAATAACCAACTTTACTAAATTAAAAAAAAAAAAAAAAAAACTTTAAATGAGAACTAATAAGAAGTGAATAATTGGTTATTTTAATATTTCACCAGAATTACAAACTTTTTAAGTGCTTGCATGAATCTGTAATTTCTCTAATTGCCCCATCCAACTATTTTTTATTCTATTCTAAGACGCACCCGATTTTCAGCAGCATTAACATTGGGGAAAACGTGTGGCTCAGATTCGAGTAAATACAGTATTTGATTTACAATAGTTGAACAAAATGCATTAATATCCGTTTACTTTGTTATTGAAATGCTACGAGTATCCTCAAATTTCATGCCTTACAATACATATTTGAATAAAACTGTATAAGATTTTGTTTACCTAAATTATACTAAAATTTTTAATGCAATTATATTAATAGAAATTGTGTTACTTAAAAATGATTATTTTTTTTATTGTTTTAGAATAAAAATAATTAAGACTGTGACAGGTACATGGACAAATGATATTTAATAATGGGTACGTTCCATAAAATAAGGGGGCAAAAAAAATATATAAAATACATTCAAAACACATTTAACATTATCCAAGGAGAAAGGCAAATCTCCACATGCATGCGCTATCTTAGCCGAACTCCTTTGGGGAAAATAAAGAATTTCTGTCTCAAAAGTACAAGTAGCGCCACCTGGCTGCCTCTATTATTAAACAGAAAGGAACGTTTAAATATACATAGTGTTGCAATTGTTACTTTCTACAATTTAAATAAATAAATAAGTCATCAATAAAAAACAAAAACTACAAATAATTAAGGAATATACAGAAATTTATATAATAGCTATGTATTAAACATAATGAAATACATGACAACACATATGAAAAAAAACGCGTATTTTTTGTGGTCATATTTTTATTACAATTATTTCTTTCTGACAAAAAATTTCCTTTAATGCAATCCGTAAGTATAATGAATTATATATTTTTAGGATTAAATAATAAAACAACGAAAGTGTTTTAAAACATATAAAAAGTTAATCATTAAAGGTTTTTTATCATAAGGATTGGTATTTTTAAATTGTACAAGAAATGTCTATACTGAAGTTTTTCTCTTTATTTGGGAGAAACAAAATTAATTTGCTTTATGTGAATTTATTAGTATCTGAGAAATATTTTAAATGCGCATTACAATATAAACAGAAACACTTTGAATGCTCTGATCTTAGGGTTTATTAACCCAAAAACTTTTATCTATCATATAACATAAAAATATTTTAATACCATCTTTATGCAGATAATAGGCAAAATTTCTGATTAAATTTAACAACCGGATTTCAGATTTTTATTTTAGAATTAAAAACATCGATAACAAAAATTAGTATTCATTGATGTTACATCTAATTGATACCGGAATTGAAAATCTTTGTAGAAGATTATGAAAATGGAACGAGTGTGCTTTTCCATATCATAACTTTGTTACACTTAAATCTTGATCAATATAGACCACAAAACTCCTGAATAAATCTATGCCATTGCATTATGCATGAAATACTGGGCTCCATACAATCCCCCTTTCACTCTTAAAGAAAACCATTGATACATTTCAATAAAACATTTTCGAAAAGAGTTAGAGGTTCAAGTTTAAAAAAGTAAAATTCATGTGTTGGAGAACATTCACGCGCAAAAAGAACCAGTAAACATTTGGTTTCTTTCCAGTTTTATTTCTTCTTATAACTTTTTCTTGCATCCCATTCCAAGATAAAATAACAGAGATAAGGTTTTATATGGCCAATCTCCAAAAGGGTGGATATTTTTATATGTATTGGAGTTTTTTTTTTCTCTTTCTTTTCATCTTTTTAAATATTCTAGTCAGAATATGGTAAGAAATTTGAGCGAATAAAGATTCAAAAGTATTTTATCTTTAGGAATAAATAATATATATATTTTTTCATATTCGTGAGGCATTCATCGTAAATTTTTCTCTTTGTCGTTTCATGTCCTGTACAATTTTTTTCACAATTAAAAGATAGCAATGTTTATGTTGATAAAATAAATGTAAAACCATTAAAAAAAGTATAGAAAAATTAATAGGTATAGAATTTATTTTATTAAAGAATGCATGAGCTAATTGGGTTTTTCTTATGGGGATCCTGTTTTTAAATGTAATACATCAAAAATCCATACGATTACTTATAACTTTCAATCCATGCGGGAATTATACTATGTTTGAAGTTCTATATATTAACTTGTTTCCTTATCTCGAAAGATTTAATTGATTTATTTAAATTTTTCTTGGATGTCTAGTATCTTGAACCGAAAGTTTACTTTTTTAGAACCTGGAACTTACCTATGAGAAAGATGTTCTATGGTACATAGATAAAGAGGAAATGAAATCAAAAACTGATTTTTAAGATCTTAAATACTGCCGCGAGGGAATGAAGTATAGTATTTGAGCATTTTATGGTAAACAGTCAAAAAAATGTTTGTTAAAGTGAAGCAAGCATTTCAACATTTATTAACATTTATTTCGATGAGGAATGCAATTTATTAAGATAGGTGTCCTGCGATGTGGACACCTACCTACTAATTCAGTAAACTTAACCGCTTCTTTAATATTAAATTTTTAAAAATCCGTTGTCGAAATTACATTGCACAGTAAAACTTAACTTGGAAAGAAGCTTGGATCTGACTAGGGAGAAATAGTTAAGGATATGAAATGTGCAATGTGTGTACTATTCACTATTTAGTATATAGTATTACTCACTATTTAATATTGCGACATGGTCGACCTTCGATGACCATATCGTGGGGTTTCAGCGTAAGTTAGAGGTGTGGGATTCTCGAAATGATGAGACATTTTAGATTTCTTAATATGATTTTTATTAAGAATTTAACTTAGATTACATAGATATCGAACAAACTTATATTAAGTGAGAATAAACCAAAGCACGTAGTTTTAATTAACACAGATCGCGCAATTAGATCACTTATCAATATAATTATATTATATCCGCCTACTCTTAATCTCAATAATATATTCGCGTTCAGAATATTCAGCCACTGGGCTTCTAGATTGCGATTATAATATTTTTTTTTTCCTTTTGTAACCGCTATCCATTCTAAAGACTAATAACATCATTAATACCCTTAAAATAAATGCAATGGTATTTTTTTGTCGATAAAACGCGTTTCAGCTCTCCTTTGAAAAGAAATAAAAGTTATATAAATTTGGGATTTGGAAGTCTAGAAAACCTGGAGAGGTTACGGATACTAATTTAAAACATGCTAAATATTATTTTTTTTAAATAATATATTTCCAAAGAGATCAGTATTAATTCTGGCGTGTAAAATACCAATGGTTCTATTCTTTTGTTCGGAAATGAAAATATATAAAATAATATTAATAGTAATAAAATAATATATACCTTTGACGTCCCAGCAAAAATCATTACGTCCAAAAATTGTGGTTTGAACATAAGTATTACACATCAACAACTTCAATGGTATAGTGGTATAGTGACGCTGACTGTTGTGTCTAGGTTCAAATCTCAGAGAAGGCATAGGTGTTTGTAAATGTGTAGTGCCTTTGAGCATAGGGGTGCTCCAAATAGCCGTCTAGCTGCATATCCTTTTGGAATTTGGTAAAAGTAAAAAAGTAGTGGAAGGTCCTTGACCCCATCCTAGGGTGTTTTTCCTCCAAATTGGGGAGTAACCGAGCCAAATCGTACCGTCTCCTGCATGATGCTCATAGATACGGCCAACGACAGGTGTAATTTACTAGCCTCTTGCCTCGTAGGATTTCGTCGGCCTTAATTTGATAACGTCAGACAGGCGGCATTAGAAACAACAATACTTTGAAAATTTACTTCGTCAAGCAAAGTAGATTTTTACTTTTCATATAATCATTCAAAGCTTTTAATTCGCTACATCTCAAAACAGTATTTTGAACCCTGGAGCATTTGATTGAATACCAAGGATATACAGTTGTTTACGTTAGCAAAATGAAATTTTTAATTATGGAATATAAAAAATAGGATTTTCTTTTTAGTTATTACTAATATTGTATTACCAAGTATAAATCCTTCATCAGAAGAACATACCATATAAAGTTCAAATTTAACCACTGGATGTAATTTGGAAGCTTATAGATCAAATAACTAGTCAATTAGCAGGCTTATTTCATAAATACCAAAGAATAATGAAGTAAAAAGAGAAAGGATGATGCATTTTGAAGGATACCATATATAGTAGAACGTCGTTTATCCAAATCAATTTTGACCGGACACCGTCCGGATACGCGATTATTCGAAAACAGAATCAATGTAGTACATAAAAAGGGACACTATACGAAAATTAAAAGTCACCACATGCGGGAAACGTGCTTGAAGAAAAAGCAAAATGTCGCAATTTTACCTTTCTTGTAGAAATTATTCACTTATTTTTCGCAGTACCATTGCACACCTTCGTTCTTTTTTTGCATTGTCTTTGTTTCTCTTGAGAAGCAGTAGTTGAGTAGGACAGCACTTGGATTGTTGTTCGCGCCACTCCATAGCTGTCTCTAACACAGATTTTTTAACACAGATAACGCGTTAGAATTTGATGGACCCTTGCTACTTTTGTTGTTGTTGCTGTTGTCCTCGTCTTCATCCTTTTCATCTTCACAGGCCCAGATTCTTCTTGCATGGAAGTCACAATATCGACATCATTTAGCATTTGAAATCCACAGTTTTTTGCATTGCATGCCATCCAGGTGTTTCTACATCCTCATTGATTTCTTGAAATCCTGGGATTGATTGGATAAATTCGGTATTCCCATCCCTGTGGTCGTCATTGAAGTCTTTTTCGCCTTCTAAATCCCGTCAAAGCTTATTTCATGCATTTTCATGTACAGTATATTTAGTTGGCAAAAAAAAAAGTTGGTTCGGATATTTGACGCTCCGGATAATAAACGTTCGGATAAATGACGTTCCACTGCAAGTCTGAAAAACCAAAATTGAGGAAGGAAGATGGAAGTTCAAGAGATGCATCTTAGTTGTCGTGTGTTTAATTAAGCCCGCTTCAAATCGGATGGCATAAAATAGTATGTATCATTTTCAGAAGGACTTAGTGTAACTTGTGCAAGTACCTCCTCTTAAATAATAATAAAACCATAATATGTTCAAGTTAGAGTGATATTTTTATGTATGAAACCTAAAATGTGTGTTGCATTTATGTAAGTCAATTTATTTTTTCCTATTTCTAGAAGTATAGTTGATCCCTAACTCTATTACGCTCACAATAAATTTAGTATATATTTAAAATATATCATGTAAATTTATCAGCTACTACATAACAATAAACACGTACACATATGCAAAAAAGTGCAATATTAAGTACGTATAAATTTAAAGCATTTCTCCTACACAATTATTTATAAAAAAATGTTTTTAAAATACTACTTTTAATAAATAATTTAATTTTATAATTAAACTAATAAATTACCTCGCCCTCTTCCTTTTTACTTGATTCGTTTCGAAAAAAAAAAACATTCTGAAATTTTCTAAATTGATTGAATTATTTCGAGTTTGATCGTTAATGTATATTAATTAGAAATATTGAAATATTTAATTTTAAACCGGCTAAAATTAGTTCTTTTTTCCAAATCATAATCAAGCAATGGGAAATATTTCATGAAGTAAAGAACTAAATAAGCAGTATATTACTCGTACTCTATTACCCAAATTTAATAAATGTCTGGACCGGGTTGATATGTAACACTACTTCAATCTGTAACTTCTCTGAGAATTCTTTACATTCTCTTACGAAATAAAACAGATTTCGATAAAATCTGATCATAGAGAGTACTCAGAGAGAAAAAAAAAGAATTGATCGGAGGAAGAAAAGAAGATCATATCAGAAGGTAAAGAAAGAAGGAAGACAAAATAAATTACAGCCTGACTGGCGCTGACAAGTAATCCCGATAAATTGATCCGGTGCAAATGAAAGGCCAGATTAGGCAATTGTGTTCAGCCAAATATCGGACACTTCCTCTGGGTCTGAATATCTTGTATTCTGAACAGAGTGTGTCCACTCTGGGTACAATTGGGAATAGGTGTACGGCTAAAAGAGGGACGCCCGTAAAATTTGTTAAAAAAAAAAGAAGAAAGAAATTTTTATGAAATTTAAATTTCTGAAATAGAAAACATAACACATGCTGGAAATACATAAAAGTAGAAATAAAGTGGTATTAATATTCAATTTAACAATTACTTAATTAACAAGAAACTTACACTGTTTTCAACCAATGTTGGACACAGAAAAATTCTGTTTCATCTTAAATTACACCGATGTGGCATTATTATTTACTTTAAAAATGATTTTTCGTCAAAACTTAAAAGCACTTTTTGTAATTTTTTTTTTCATTGCAATATTTAATGAAGATTTTAAATGGGTTATCATGTTGTTAAAAGAAACGCATCTTTACGTGAAAAAATACTTTTGCTTTTTTATGTTAATCATTATAAGTTACTCCGTAGCATGGAAATGACATGTTTTCCAGTTATAGTTAACTCTTATGTTTAAATGTTTTAAATCACGCATTAAACCTAGAAGGCTTATATTTTAACAGAGTACATAAATAGTAAGAGCTCTGTACTTATTGAAAATCATGTACAAATAAATGAAACATACATTAGGGAATTAGAATCTTAGAAATGTCAACCAAATCTAATGGAAAAATCAGAACGTTACGGAAGTATATGAAAATTAATGTGTTTCAATTAAACGTAAATTTATACTTATTTAAGGAAATATAAATTAGAGCAGAAGATTAATTTTTTATGTTCTTATAACTGTAATGTGTTAGTATTATTTACTTTAAAAATGACTTTTCGTCAAAACTTAAAAGCACATTTTGTAATTTTTTTTTCATTGCAATATTTAATGAAGATTTTAAATGGATTATCATGTTGTTAAAATAAACGCATCTTTACGTGAAAAAAATACTTTTGCTTTTTTATGTTAATC
>BMAV01024583.1:122724-139455 GCA_019973955.1 Trichonephila inaurata madagascariensis
TCCGAATGTAAGTGTAATCCACTGTATATGTACGACTCTCATTTATCGAGCAGACATGGAACAAACGCAAGTCAGCATTGTATGTATTTTATATCGCTCTAATCCTCTTAAGTTCTTAACAAAACATTTCCTTTAATTTCCCCAGTGGGAAAACAAAGCTGCTTTATGAAGACAAAAGTAGATTTTGCGGGACAAACAGCTTAGAACAGCGTTTCTTGAGCTTAACTGCAGACATTAGTAATTATAATTCGAGTTAGCCATCCAGAAGAAAGCCGATTTAGAATTTTATCATGTGAATATAACACTCCTTGTGGAGAGACAGAAATAGAGAGCCGTGTGTAATAATCGGGAAAAGTAAGACATTAATAGAATAGAACGGAATTTATCTAGTCAATAGTGTTCTTGCTTTAAAGGCTTTTGAAAGAATTCAAATTTGACTAGACTATGAAAAATTTGGAACTATTCTCTTGCAAGTTTAGTTTAAATTTAAATAAAAAGAGTACAACTTGTGCTTTTAAGTAAGTATTTATGAAGCCCAATGGCTGAGTGGTAGTGCATCGTGTATCTACGCCACAGGTCCGGGGTTCAAATCTCGAGCTAGGGAAGGTCGACTCAGCCTTTCATCCCTTCAGTAGGTTGATAAATGAGTACCAAGCTTGCTTGGGAACTGAACACTGGGCGTTTCACGTTAGACTGACCAATTGACCGAAACATATGCACATGCACCCCAATGCCTAAGGTCACGAACACTGAGGCAGACACAGTAAGCCTTGTCCCTCATGGGCTGTTGTACCACCTTCAATTCTGTATATATTTATATTTTAGATCCACATCGTATTTAATATTAAAAGTTAAATATTGTTATCTTTGTTTATAATTACCAAACATTAGTTTTTAGAAACCATAGGTTAACTGTCAAAGGACATTCTCTGTTACATATTAGCATGGTATAGAGAGATGAACCAGTCCAGATGTAATCTTCGTCACTTAACTGTGGTCAAAAATACGATGTCAGTTTGCCAGTAGCCCTCATATTACTTTAGAGTGCGACTTTAATTAAAAACTTTAGTTATCAGATCTTTACAATATGCTTTGGTCCAATGCTCCCTTATAAATGTTTTGTTCCATTAAGAGGTCTGCATTTATCTGAAGCTTAACAATTCGATAAGACACGCACTGAAAATGTACAATTTTCAATTTCTTTTCGGATTATGAATTAAAAAGTCAATGCGAAAAAAATACATTACACATGCAATCGCTTAAAAAATTATTAAATCAGAAAAATCTTTTTTTTTTTTCAAAAAAGACAACGTGTTCATAAAAAGATGCATGATTCTTTTTCTATTGTCACTATGTTTTACAGAAGCGTATTCAGTTATGAAATGTATTGGGGGAAGGCGAAGAAAAATCATAAATAATAAATCCTTAGTAAACACTGACAAGATCATAGTATTGCATCCCACAGTCTTCAGAACAGTTTTACAAATTGCAGCGCAACGGAAAGGAACATGAAGCAGCCTCATAGCGTTAATTTATTTCTGATATATTTTGGGGACCAAACCAGCTTTCATAATCATGATGAGACCTGAAAGAATATGGTTTCTGTATAATGCTATAAATTTTAGATTTCAGTTCGGAATTTAACTGCGACCTAACCCAGTGATCCTCAACCCCCGTTTCCGTGGACCGGTAATGATCCGTGGATCAAATGGTGCCGGGCCGCGTAAATAACATTAGCCATTTCATTTAAAGTGGTGCATTTCTCGCGGATTTGCGCAACTTTCCACGGAAATCACTTTATATTCCACGTTAAATCACTTGTATTCATTTTTGGTGTAACTATATTTTACTATGAAGGCATATTTAAATGTAACTAAATAAAAATTGTTAAATCAGAACAATCTAAAATATAAACAATCAACGTGTCCCACCCTCAGCGGGCCACGGTGAAATTATCAAACGTTGACCGGTCCTCGGCGATGAAAAGGTTGCGGAGTACTGACCTAAGCCATCTGGAAAAAATTATAAAGAAGGAAAAGGTGCAGACAATCAGAACTCAATCGAGATTATTAGTAAAAGGTATCGTGGGAGTAAACGATATTTTGTAGGTATTTAGTTAACACTAAATATACCATAACGGGTCAAATGACCCAATTTGAACTTTTGCATTGAAAATGCACATATCATCTTATTGCTTTTGCACATTTGACTTCATGACTTTTTCTATAAGTAATTAATCTTCAGTTATTATACTATTTATTTTGTTTTGTTTTGTTTATTTTGAGTAATACTTGTGTGTCGATACTGTTATCTACCACAACTAGTCATTTGACCCGGAGAGCATTTTTTGTTTTATAAGCTTATCGCGAGTCATATTGCTTATCGTATTGTAGTCGGTAAGTTGCACGTTTCTGCAAAGACTGTTGCGTAAAGTAGTTGATTCAGAATAGCTGAGAATAATTTCAAGAAAAGTCTAAGTTCTAAGTCTTGCAGATGGCCCTTACAAGTTTTTTTCAATATCTTCGATTTAGCTGGCAAAAAAGCCTGGATTTTGTACAAGCAAACGACAGGAGAAAACATCTCAAGACAAGATTTTTTGCTTAAGCTAGCAATAGAACTTGGCGCCCATTTTTGAGAAGCCTGTGAACAACCAAAACAAAGAAAAAATACGAAAGGATCGTTGCCTAAGTCTACTACAGATGCTTATCAACATAAGAGATGTCAAATAGGATACTGTAAAGGAAATAAAACCAGCAAAATTTGCTCTAAATGTAAAAAATATGTTTGCGGAGAATGTACAATGGACACATTATATGTAAAAAGTGCGATGAGCAATGAATTAAAAATTCTAATTTTTTGCTTTTGTAATAGAAATGATGAATTTACTATTTTGTTTTATTATAATAAATGTAATTCTTATTTTTTTATTTCCTTTCTAACATCCATGTTTCGTACATCCAAGCATAAACCATAAAGTCGGGTCATTTGACCCGCTATGTTAGAAATAAGTATCTATTAAGTGTTGGTATGATTAGTGTTAAACTGCGGAAAAGAAAATGTGAACGCGAAATAAATAAAATTCTTAAATGCTCATAATGCTCTTAAATTAAATGCTTCATGCTTCTAGTGCTCATAATGTTTTAAGTGAAGGAAAATTTAATGGATCTCAGAAAAGATAAATTTATAAAAATAAATTATCAGTTCGTAATATTAGGAAAATTTTCAAAATGGAAGTGAAAAGTAGCGAACTGGTTTGTAAAATATCACAACAAATAAGTAAACATACGTCTCAGGGAGTTGAGTGGCGATATTTCAAGTTAAATATTTGAGTTAATCTTTGGAAACTGGTAGTCCCGCAATGACAAACAGAACATCACACAGAGACACATCTGATAAGTGTACATAATGTCATGTTCTGAAACTGTGCATAAAAATACTTCTTCCAACAAGAAAAAAAATTAACTTGGATAACTTCAATGGTAATAACTAATACTAGTATCACTTAGTCTTTAGGAGATAACTAGAATTAAGGCAAACTGCTCTCCAGGGCTTTACTTTTGGGTATGTTAACTTTACCTGTATTGTCAAAGATTGACTCTAACATTGCGGCGGGGCTTTATCGCGCCTTTTCACTAATCCTCTTGGGGATTCTTTGGGGCCAGAATGACATTTCAATCCAACCTTCTCAAGAAGAAAACACGATATGCAGATTAGTGAATGATTACATACATTGGAGCTTTTGCATTCGCGAAGAGGTCGGCTGGAGGCCGGAGAGTATTATAGGAGCCATATAGAATTCAGTTAGAAACCTGAATGGATATAGAAGGTGGATAAAGTCAGATAATAATAATATATATAAGATTAATATATTAAAGGAATAAAGTACAAGAGGAGGATATAAAGCTTCGTTGCTGATCGCCGTGTGATATCGATAAGCGATTGATTATAAAAGTTTAATTATAGATGGGTCTCTAGCTAGTTGAGGAATCGGTTACAGATAAAGATTCGGAGGTTAATTTATCCTAAAGATAGCGAGTAGGATTTAATGAGCTATTTACTAAAAATTGTTAATCACGTCATATCACTCCTGATAGTTTTCCCCTAATTAAGACTTATGTTGCATTGATTAATATATATTGAGGTAATAATAAACTAGATTTATTATGGAAGGTTCGAGTGGTTAATCATTTATCCCTACAAATCTAGGTCGCGTGGATGAAGAGATGATACCCCCGGGCACGGGGGTATCACAACATGGTAGTAGCAAAATAACAGTAACTGGATAATGTTAGCAAAATAACAGTCTGTTAAGCCGTTGAACAGTTGGGATCTTTGAGTTTCAGAAAAAAAAAGACAGAACGGGAAAAAAATTCACTTCTCTGGTCATAAAACTAGAGGGATCAGTCAACTGAGTAACATTTATGGGTTTTAAGAGAACACATGATATTCGGATAAAAATTGTAAAGGCATAAAACTCCCTTGGGGTAGATTTCTCATCCAAGTGCATTATTTTTGAAACTATTTGCCTCGTTAGAATTATCGACCGACCATCATGTAAAGGAGGCAAAAGTAAAAATCTAGGTTGTAATATAGCAGGCATATAGGGTGTACTATTTTAAAAAAAATATGGTCTATAAAATGCTGTTGGCAAAATGAACTCAAAGGAGCTATGTGAAGTATAATATTTTTTGTGTCACTTTAGGACGGGTAAAATTTATGTTCCAAGAAAATTAAGCTTCTAGTCATCAACAGTTTGGAGGAAAATTTTTATGTTATGTATTGCTCGCGGCTCACCAAGAGCTAAACCTTAAGTAAGTTAAATGTATTAACCGTCTCATGAATGAAACATGGGAATACATTCCAGTATCTATCATTCAATTTTTAACTACCATAAAATAAGGCGTATAAAGCGCACCTATACTTTCAAGGAACAATTTTTAACATTAAGGTATATTCGTCATTTTACCCACCCACCACCCTCTTTTTTTACGAAGAAACCTGAAAAAGAAATGTGCGTGCGCTATTTTTATGATTAAAAGTCATATATTCAAAACATTATTCCAAGCTTTAGAAAAAAAAAATAATATACTTCTAGAGCTGCAACCCTTTACATTCATAAGGAATGTTTTTTTTTTATTTCTTATAAATAAACAATATTTCAATATACGTAGAAGTCTAATTTTTTTTCTGAGTTCATCCTTTTTATTTTCATTTTTAAGGCTCTCGTTTTTACACCGTGAACGCGGTAGCCTAGTGATCAAGGTATTAGATCGAGGCTGGCATGTCACGATTTCGACCCCAGTACCACGAAAAGACCCGCCGTATAGGGGAGCGATGCACGTTAAATCTGTCGAGAGCTCAAGCGTCCTGCCGTTGGTGTGGTAGTTAGGAAAAGGGGGTGCCAATTCAGGTGTCATCCATGTCACTTGACCATGGTTCAAAATTTACGAGGTCCCTCGTCAAAAGCCCTCGTGTAGCTTAATAGTGTGACGTTAATATTCACTCAATAATTTTTACACCCGGTGTATAACGTACACCCGTAAATCTGAAACTTATTTTTTGTGTTAAAGTGTGCGTTATTTGTGACCTAAATTGTGCCTAATCTGTAGGCCAATGCCTAAATCGTGTACTTCACGTTATTCCAGAAAAATAACGAAGCAATATCTTACTAAATTTTCTAAAAACTTTATTCCAGATTCGCGACATTATTGCTGACATATTTGTTATTGTTTCGGTTTTAACATATTTGCTTTTGAATTCCTTTTACTACATTTTACAAACAACATGTAGTAACAATGGTTGCTCTTATTTTAAATAAAAAAATGTCCTTAAATTGCTGTGTAGCAGCTAATCTCCTGGTATTTGTCTTGTGCAACAGACTGAATATAAATATTTTTATGTTCAATTTTCATATCAATTATCAATAAATACTCCTAATATTTATAAACGTAAGTATTTCTTTTTTATGAAAACTTGTTAACACTTAACTTAACTCTTCGTTAACTTTTACAGAACTCTCTTTAACAAATCTTTTTTTTTTGATTTACTAAAATTTAATTATAATAAAAAAAAGTTATTTTGACAACAGAAACCTTTGAATCTAACATTTCTACCGATATAAAGGTTAAATGTTTTTTGTTTTAATTAATAGATTAGCATTAATTATCTTCCGTATTTTTATTCATTTTCTGTAACTTGTGATCAATATCTTGTTCCCAAATAGTATATGAATTTAAAATAAAATTTAAAACCTTGCTTTTCAAAATAAGAGTACAGTTATAGAAACCCTAAGTACATATGTTTCAATTTGTATACAAAAATCGAAAGAGATTAATTCTACTTCCTGAATATAAAGCACTTTTTAAATTAAAATAAATTTGCATTGCGAGTTGTAAAAAAATGTCTAACCCAAAACACAAACTCACGGTACATTTAGACTACGAAAGTTTTTTTTTCTTTTGAATAGTTATAGAACTATGTTCAAAGCATTTGGAATGTTAACTGATAAATAGTGATTTATATACTAAACTACTTTGAATAAAATTAGTTAGTTATTGAAAATGAAGATGAATAGTAAATGAATATTTATAAACATTTACTATTCTCACATGTACATTTTTATTTTCATTTGGAATGCATGAATATGAATTGTTCATAAATACTCTAGGAATGAATGCTTATTTTTCGAAAATACAGCATTCTAAATTTGCGAATGTAAATAAGCTATTTACATCTGATACTTGAAAGGCTGAAAAGCAGAATACAAAATGTTCCATGAATATTTAAACGAAAGAAGATATTTTTCTAGAAAAATTAAAACCTTTTGAACTGATGAATGCAAACATATTTTGATGTCTTGTTATTGTTATTTGAATATTAAAGTGCAATATATATATATATATATATATATATATATATATATAATCGTAGGTGAGTGGTTTTCTTTCAATAGCTGATGCACATTACTGATTTAGGAGTTCTGTAAGCAGGTTGTATGGTCGTAACGGTTGTTGGAGTAATGAAAAATCTTGAAAGCTTTTTTTAAATCTTTATTTTATTCTTTTGATAGACACGCATATAACACAGGACTCTTATTTTTTGACGCACTACGAATGACACAATTACGTTCATACATCAGTTACAATATGCAGCATGAATTTTCCAATGATATATTCTCCGTTCTTTATATTATAAACAGACCGGAAGTCCCGAAATTCACATGACTTCCGTGGACTGGTGACTTCTTATGACTGGTGGAAATATGAGGAGATTACATAAGGGATAGTTAAAATACGCAGAGGTTTTATTTTCTAACATATAGAGTTACAATTACATCCCGTTAGGCGGGTAAGCTTACAGTTAATTACTTATTTGGATACCCTGAAATGGTCAGAACTGTTACAATTTTAAAAGTTTTTTTAAGATGAAATTAACGTGAATTATCACACACATACGATTGCATTCGATGACAAAGTGGTAGTTTTACGAGTTTAAACATAGTTTGCGAGTTTAAGCATAGAAAATGGGGTAATATGAATTGATAAAATAAATAATTGAAATTGTGGTACTATTATGGGAGAGGTTACACTTAAAAGCTGCTAATATAATCAAGTTATGATAAACTCTAATAATTTTTGTACCAAATTTAATGAAAATTTAAGAATCCAAATACCTTCAAGAGTACTGTACTATTACTGCTAATAATAATAATGATAATTATATAACTGGTTATTTAAGAGTGATCTGAAAGTGATACCTTAACTAAAACCCTTTGGATTTGTGACCTCCCCCTCCCCCTTAAGACAGTCCACAACAGGATATAGGATTAACGAAGTATTTCAAGACCGTTTTGAATTATTCAACATTAATACGTTGTCAAATTTTATTACTCAAATAGTTTGGTACATTGAATACAGGTCTCTGAGACTCACTATCCATTCATCTTAAAATAATAAAAGATAAAATTAAAAAAAAAAAAAGATTTAAATATTCTATAGCCTACCATATTTTCGCCCTTTCCTAAAGAGGTATTTTTTTATTTGTAAAACATAATAAACATATTTACTTTATGAACTGGTTTTATTTTACTTTCTCGAAATTAGATTCTTCTTATTACTTAATTGTGTTTATTAATTTTAAAACGAAACGATAACCCTTATGATCAGAAATTCAAGAACTAATGTAATGTAATTTGAAAAAGAAAAGGTGTTTCTTGGTTTTTATAAGAGAAAGGCGGTGGGCTAAATTTATGTGACGTCAAAATCACATGATAACTATAATCACATTTTTCCAGCCTACTAGTCCATGGGTTTTGCTGTTGCTAAGTTTTGCGTTTTACAGAAACTTTATTTTAAAAAAAAATTATTATTGTCAACATTATTGTATATAAATAAACAAAATGCACTTATTTAAAAGTACAGCATTATATATATTAATTTGGGAAATCATTTTGAAGTTTTGTAATACTTGAACAACTTTACTGAATAATCAAATTTGAAATTTATGTAAATTTTAAAATTAGATCAAGTACAAGTCTAATGTGAATTTTGAATTCAGTGAAAAACACATGAATATATTTAAAATTTGATCGTCATGAATTTAGCCCATTGGTAATCTTCTAAATTTTCAACATTATTCATACTTGTTAATGCAAGGGAGACCAGATAAGACTCATTATTTTCTTACGGCTAGTTTGACAATGTTTACACAAATATAAAACGTAACCGATAAAATGTTTTAAGGTATCCGACTACGTTCGGAACCGTGATTTTAAAAAAGCGCATAAATGGATAATTTTCAAGATATTTAGTGTCACTTAGAATAGAATACATGTATAAAATTGTTTTAAGGCCATTTTTACAAAGAAAATTATTTAAATACTATATTTCGGCAAAAATTAACTTAGAATAACCGTTTTCAAAATGTTCTCCTTTTGTGAAAAATGCTTCTATTATGATAATATTTTGCCTGTGTATAGCACCGACCTCTGTACAGAGGATCAACTATGATTTTTGAAGAATTCACATTGTTTTCAGAGTTACAACCCATTGAAATAATTATTGGCGTTTTTTTCTTAAAATGTATCCCTCTGTTGTTGTAAAACATGGATAAATCCACTTCTAAATTATATATTTCAAAAATTCTAGCCTCTGTCCATAGGTCTGAGCTTAAAACAGGCGAAATATTATTATAATAGAAGCATTTTTCACAAAAAGAAAATATTTTGAAAATAGGCCATTCTATGTTCGTTTTTTTGTTAAAATATTGTACTTAAATAATTTTGTATTGTAATAGTATTCTTAAATCAATTTTATATACATTTTCTAATCCAAGTGACACTAAATATCATAAATATTATCCCTTTTTATGCTTTTGCAAAATCACGGTTCCGAACGTAGTCGGATACCTTAATCATTATACCAATAAGTTTGAGGGTGCCAATTTGATATCGGAGTACTACACGCCAAGTTATTATTTATGTTTGCCAAGATAGGCGATAACATTACAATATGGTTACCTTGATATTTTTATCGTGTGGTAATGTGTTTGTGTGCCTTGGAGATGACGTGCATTATAGCTAATTTTTATGGATTTTTCTCTTCTCGCGGTAAACTTCTTTATGTAAGACAATTTTAATTTTATTTCTTTAAACATTTAACCATTTTCATTGAAATTGTTCTTCAAGCTACAGCTTCAGCCTTTTGTTGTATTTTGTGCTGTCTTTGTAATGGATAAATGATCACTAGTGAGTACTAATACACTGATGTGTACCAGGATATTTTTTATGCGAATATGAGAGCTGGGCTTATAGTTAATGTTGCAAATTGCACATTTCCACTTTATATTACTTTTAAATAACGCATTTTTAAAAGTTTCTCGTTCGTAGAAATTCGAAAGAACTCCCAGTTTTTGGAATATTGGAAACTTTCAGCAGGTATTAATTTATATTCATTATTGATTAATTTTAATATATACTTTATATTTATTTTATGCATAATATATAATAAAATTATGTATTAGAATTATTATTATATATTATGATTAATATTATATTATATTATATGATTATTATATATATTACACAATATAATTATTATTTTATACAATTGTGTTATTATTTTATATTGATATTAATAATTGACTAATATTGGTTATTTTAAATATATTCTTTAATTGAAATATATTTCAAACAAATTCCTTAAAATTATTTTCCTGACAATTTATTACAGCTAGGCCACCATCTTGGAGAATCCTGTCACTTGACAACTAGCTCTGCTTGGCGCAAATTCTGAATCGCGCCAATCAACGACTGGCGCGAGGTACTCCGATACCAAATTAGTTACAATTTGAGTTAATTATCCCATTAAAAATAACAATATGTTTGTTATAATCTTATTTCATAGATATAACACATTGTGTACTATAATAATTCTATGAATTATAATAGCATAATTAGAGAATTAATATATTCGAGACGCGTATATATCCGATTTTAACATGTATGCAAAAACGCTTGTTTACTTAATATAATTATATTTACAACATTATATGCAGATGAAAAAGATTAACTTCGAGTAAGCAATTATTGGTTATAAAATAAATTATGAGGTTTGAATGTTAATGTTTTTATATTTCTCTATTTATTTGAGTAATAGGAATACTAATACACATAATGTTAATTACTGTTTTTTATAATAATAACATTTTCCTTAAACAGAAATATATATATATATATATATATATATATATATTGTTATTATTATTGTTATTATTTGCTTCAATTAGGCTGTTCTAATGAATTGCATTAATTATCTTTTAATTATATTATGATAATTGAACTAAGTTTTAATAAACAAATTCTGAAAGATTTTTCCTACTGAAAGTAGAATAATGATTATACTTATAATTGGATTAAGCATTCATTAATAATACCTAATATTTTATTCATAAATATGTATCAAATAGGCAGAAATAATTTCTAAAAAAATTTCAAAGCGACGATTATGTATAGTTATACAGCAGAGTGGTATTTCTCACATAATGTTATATATTACACTCACTGTGATGACTTTAAATTGGAACTATTATAAAATATAGTATAAAACAAAAAAATCGTTACGTCTTGAAAAACTCATATTTAAAAAAATTACTATTAAATCACTAGACAAAAATTGCCGTTGGGTAGTTAGTATACTATTCTTTGTAAGGGTGATTTGAGAAAGTATAACAGTCGCGATGTAAGGATAAAAAAATCCATGAGGTCAAATTATTAATTTATATTTTAAATAATTTATGTTAATAGGAAAATTATAAAGGTTAAAAAGCCGCAGCATACTGATTAGCGTACTAAAAACATATGGGCCAAAGCAACTCTCTTGGCATAAAAACTCTTTAAATCTATAAATTAAAACAATTTATTTCAGAAAAAAATTGATTCATAAAAATATCAAATTTATAGATTTCATAGTTTAAAACCCATCTTTTTTCATCTTTAACACGCCAGTAACCCTAATTAGGTGATGATTTCATAAAAAAATGCTCTTAGCACATTTCTACTCAATAAAAGAAACATGTTTACCAAATTTCAAACCTGCACATCTAATAGTTTAAGAGAAAGAATTTCTGTCTATAACACCTCCAACTCCCTTTGGCGATCGATTTCCGCAAAATTTTGTGGCTGCGGTAGCGTAGTGGTCAAGGTAACAGACACGTGGTCTGCGTGTCATGAGTTCCAGCCTTGTACCGCTGTCAACCTTCACTGCAGAGGGGACCGATACATGTTAAATATGTCGAGGCTCAAACGTCCTCCCGTTCGTGTGGTGTGGAAGTTAGAAGAGAGGGTGTCAGCTCAATACCCGTCTTCGTCTCTTGACCAGGGTTCAAAATTATGAGGTATGTCGCCAAGAACAACTAGCCTTATGTCGCCAAGAACCCTCAAGTAACTGAATAGTTTTGCGATGTTAATATTCACTGACTCACTCCGCAAAAAGTTTTCTTAAATAAAATAAATTTGCCTGTCAAGATTCAATGCTTTTGGTGTTATAGAGTTTTGGATATCTCGTGATGAGATTGATTGAATTAGTAAGTTGCTTTTCTCCTTTATACTACAGTTTTTATGAAAAACTTGAAGTTATAGTTGAAATATGTGGAAATAGGTTATAAACTGTAACCCCCGAAAGATATTCATAAAAATGAAAGATGTTGTGAAATTAAGTTGTGTTTTCGCTTTCGAAATGGTATAGAATTAGGTGTGCATTGTTTTTAAGTAGACTTAATTTTGAAATATAAATTTAATTTTTAAATAATAATAAGATTTTTAATTACCGTAAAATCCGGCGTAGAACGCGCGCTTTGAACATAAAAAATAAGATCGAAAATTAAGGGTGCCCGTTATACGCCGGGTATAAAAACGACAGCTTTAAAAATAACAAAATGGATGGACATAAAAAAAAAAATTTACTTCTAGATGTATCGATACACTGTTTATTTAAAAGATACAACTAGCCTTATGAACAAGAACATTTGTAGTTCTAGAAGTATACTATTTTTTCAAAAGTCTGGGGTAATACCTTGAATAAATTACTTCAAAACATAAGAACAATGTATATTAATATTTCAGATTTCTTCGTTAAAAAGGGGGTGCGCGTTATACGGCGAATATACTTAAAAATTAAAAAATTTAGCTTGAAAGTATAGGTGCGCGTTATACACCGGTGCGCGTTATACGCCGGATTTTACGGTAATTTCCCGTTTATTTCAGCCTTATACTTTTAGAGGAAAAATTAAAATTAAAATTATGAAGAAGTGGATATTCAGATTAGATTTGAGCGATCCCTCTTCTTAAGTTTTCTTTTATTTACATGAATAAAAATGAACATTTTTGAGTTTTCATAATTTAATTAAAATTTAAATACAATTTTCAAGCAAAAATAAAACATAAAAACTTATTTAGACATATCTTATTAATTTACTAGTTTCGCAAACGAAGTATCAATTTAATAAATTCTATACTTGAAACATACGGTTCTAAACCTGAAAGATAAAAAGGAATATGTATGTATATTTTTCTTTAAGTATATTAAAGAAATTGTCCTCAATAAAAATCCTTTCCTCTTGAAAAAAATTCGCTATTTTTTTTATTCAACTGAAACGATTAAAAATATGTTTAATGATAATTTCAAAAGAACATTTTCTTAAAAAAACGAATAAAAAAAATCGATGGTTTATTGTTGCATCGAAATAAACATCTATTATTCCACAACTTTTTTTTTTAAAATATGCATGTGTAACTAGAAAATAAAGGACATAATTACTATTTTTAAACTCAGAAAACTAAGCCGTTGGCAATGTAATATATTTTTTTTTAATTATTCTTCTTAACAATTTGGAATAATAACTAATTAGAAAAACTAACAAAATGCGGGAAAAATTACTGAATATATTCTAAAACAAGTTCTTTTAATCTTGAAGCATAAAAAGCCTTTCTTTTCAAATCATATTTGAAGAAAGTTTGCTTAAGGGATGTCATAAAAAAGCATAAAAGAATGAAAATAAAGTTTCTTTTGCTTAAACTTCTAATGTGAAATTATCCTTATATATACATTTAATATATTTCAAAAAAGGGAATTTTAATGACATAATAAGAGAAATCATTTACTTCGCGGGCGTACACACACACAGAAGTAAGTGCTGGTGTCATAAGGGAAAGAGGAAATCCCCATGGGGATTAAGTTATACACTATGTATAAGCCCGTTCAACGCCGGGCTAACCTGAACAGAAAGAAAACCGTACGCCGGGGGGGGGTAATTTCGAAAAAAGATAATTTAATGAAAGAAATCCCACCCACCCCTGGAAAGGCTGATATTGAGAAGGGAAGGGAAACGTTTAAACGTGGAAAAGCTCGTGCAGCTAGTTACTTTTAAGAATAAATTTGATTGTATGCACCGAATATCCTTTATATTATAACCACCTTCCTTAAGAAAAGGGCTGCTAAATAGTTCTGATTCGATGGGCGCTTTAAGGAAGTGAAGGTTTCAGGAGGGCTGTATCTTTTAAAAGAATTATATTCGTTTGCTAACTTTGTATTTAAAAAAAGGTATAAAGTGTACCATAAAAATCAATAAATATAAATTAAATAAAGTAGTGGGAGTTTTATTAAATTCATTTTTGTCCTACTTTCATACCTATACATGTAAAATATTTAATTTTTGTTAAAATTTGTGTTGTTTGATCGTTCGATTTTTTTCATGGTGTTAATTCAGATTGTACTTCTTAAGATAATTTTTTCATAATAAAATAAACACACATTCTTTTATTTCCAGCACGTTACCAAAAAAAAAATATTTATTTATACACACAACCATCACCAGCGATTTTATGTTTTTTGAAGGGTTTATGGTTTTGCTCAAGTTCAAAAATTTTATATTTATGGATACAATTTAAAAATTTTATTGAATTAGATCAAAAGGAAAATCACTCACAAATCGTATCTACACTTCGCAGACGTATTGAAGTTATCGTAGTGGAAAATACAAAACGAACTTTCGATCGTGTAAAGGAAGGAATATGAGTTCAAGGTGGTTTTTCTGACTGTATCGTCGGGCCACACACACATAAACCCTTTCTAGGCCGCATGAGGCCCGAGGGTCTATAGCAGAAGCAAGCATTAAGTCAATCGTGATCGAACGGTGGACCGCCATTTGGGGAAACCGCCTGACCATCAGCAGTTAGTAATTATATACTGAAATGTTCAAACTTATCTGACAGTGTGCAGACTCATTCCTGTACTGGCTATAAATATCAGAACTAACTTTAGAAGAAATTTTTTTTAAAAAATTTCCTTTGAGACAGAGAGGGAGAGAGAGAATTGTTTGATAATATAAAGACATCCATTGCTATTATATTTGGGGCTATTATTGTTACGTCGATCTTTCGTCCATCTTGCGTTTTACTTTAAAAACGATCTTAAAAGTGTAAGATGTTTTTTGGTCGTCGTTATGTAGGTAAGTACATATTCCGAACTTATTATTACGTTATAATAATATTACAGACATTTTTTTACTTCACTATACCTATGCCGTTGGGTAAGCCACGACGTTTTGAAGAAATTAGAAGAAGCCCATACCCTGGAAAAGTTTGCTTGTCTGGTCTATAGGCTTGCCCTAACACAAAATCAAGGTGCACTTGCGACTTATGCTGGAGTATACAGGGTGCTCTAAGATTCATGGTACAGACCTTAACGACAGAAATAGGACATTGCAACAATTATTTATTGTAAAGGAATGTAGTTTTTAGTGAATTTAGTTACTGGTAGGATGCAGTAAATATCGCGAGGCGCAGTTTGAAATAATTCATCTCAGTAGGAAAAGCGCCATTTGCAATTATGCTGACTTTTACGAAGGAGAATTTACTCATACCGTAAATGCAGACATTCCTTACATGTAAGGCCATGTAAATGGTAGCGGAAGAGCAACGCTACGAATATATCACGTGCAGTTTCTGATTGACGAAATCCAGACCACAGAATTTTTCAGCGGTTACATCGTCAACTTCGTGAAACACGTATGTTCAGCGTCACCAGACATGATGCTGGTCGACATAGTACTGTACGCATTCCAAGCCTGGAAGAAAGCATCTTAAACGTTGTGGCAGTTAAACTACAGTCAAGTACAAGAGATTGTGAAAATGCCCCCCTAGGGTGCCCTTCTCTTAGATTATCTGCGTGGGCTAGAGGTGTAGGTTCAACTAAAGAACGAGAAGATTCCATGTTCTTAAAATTTCTTTATTAAGAACTAGAACTTAAGCTTTTAACAGATTAGATAATAATTATATATGAGAGAATCTACGATGAAGAAACACACAATACAAGTAATATCGAAATAACCTAACCCGGACCACTATCAATATCTAACCCGCCTAATCTTAATTCCAATGATATCGCAAGTCCTAATATTAAATAGTCAATCCTACCTTAATCCAATCATTGATCCAATATTAAGAAAGTTGCGTCTTTACTCGAGTGCAATGGTATGCACCTTGACCTAATGGCTCTATCTTCGGGATAACCTCAGTTGGCTGTCACTTCATGATTGTATCAATCTCTAACAAAACATTCACCAAAATGCCACACTGCTTACTTAAACTTCTGATATTTAAAAGCTATCTAATTTGCATCTTTCCTTCACGTTTCACTTCTTGGGTTTTGGTTGGAAAAGAGTTGCCATTAATCTTGGCCCCAAAAGAACCCAAAGGACATGTTAATGAAAAGACGCGTGAGCCCGTCACAAGTGTTGCTCATCCCGCAAGAGTGAGTCAAGAGACCGTTTGCAGAGTGTTAAACGAAAATCGCTTTCAACCCTTCCATTTTAAGCGATTAAAAGAACTTTGAATCCTTCAGGCTATTTTCCCCGTCTGCCAGTGGGTGGTACACCAATGTAAGCTGCAGCTGGACTTCCTAGTTCATGTGATGAACAGTTATGAAGAGTTTTAGTAAGCATTACGCTTGTCAACGATAATTTCAATAAACACTTTGTCTTTCCTTCCGTCTGTTATTTTTTGTGTTTGTCACTTACGCTAATACATTCCTATACAATAATTTATTGTTACAATGTGCTGTACCTACCCTTAAAGTTTGTACCATGAATTGGGGACTACCCTGTATTATAGGACTTTAATAAAAATATAACTTAATACGCCTAACATACACTCTTCATGTAAAAATTACAATACAG